>JASCZW010004859.1:0-55123 GCA_034211315.2 Aedes japonicus
CCCAATAGGGAATTCTACAGAATTTCAATAGAGGATTCTTCAGCATCTTAATTGAGGATTCTCAAGAGTCCTGGCAATTGATTCTCCAGAATCCCAATAGGGGATTCTCCAGAATCTCAACAGGAGATTCTCCAGAATCTCAATAAGAGATTCTTCAGATTCCCAACACGGCATTCTCCGGAATATCAAAAAGAGATCTCAATAGAAGATTGTCCAGAACCCCAATAGGGGATTCTCCATAATCCCAATAGGGATATCTTCACTATCCCAATATGGTATTCTCGAGAATTTCAATAGAGGATTCTCTATGATCCCAATAGGGGATTTTTCAGAATATCAATGGAGAATTCTCCAGAATTCCAAAAGGAGATTCTTCATTATTCCAATAAGGGGATTCTTCAGTACCCTAATAGTAGCTTCTCCAGAATCCAAATAGGGGATTCTCCTGAATCCAATCGGCAGTAGTGCCTCCGACTTCTTTTGATACTTATACTCACTGTTTCTTAAATGCCAGCGTTTAAGGTTTGCGCACAGAAAAATCTACCCATGGTTTATTAGCCACATTTTTTTTAATTTGTCAATATAGAGATTCACCAAGGTTAAAAATTGCCAAGGTTATAGCGCCTTATCTCGCTCAATGAGCGCTAGGTGCTGGGTCGTCTGAGCCTTCTTGAATGACTTTACCACCTTGGACACCGTCGAATGATGGAATTCCAAGTGTTTTCCGACTCATCTGTGGGACGCAATCGGATTTCCCACGATGGCGCACATAATTATTACCTGGATCTGCTCTTTTTCCAATGCTTTCTCAATAACCACTTGGCAGATTGTGGTGAAATTTGGCAAACCTTTTACATTACACTCTAGTTTTAATTAAAACCTCATCATTGTTTAACAACACTCTAATGGTTTTTATTTTGTTCGAATACTAACTAACTACCAAACACTTTTTCGAGTTTTTAATAACTAATACTTCATTGGTATAATTGCTATTTTCACTCTGGTCACTCTTCAAATGTCGGACTAACATGATTGCTATTTTGGTTCTCTCCCATACGCGGAGTAACGAGCTATGATATTGTTTTTAAGAAGAAGATAATTTCTCAAGCTAAATGCTTTTGACGACTGGTGCAATTTGAATCGCTAGGATATCAACCCGGCCAAATTCACGGTTATCTCGTTTTCGCACAAGAAACAGACTATTTTATTCAAGTATGTCTTGTTGGGCACCGAAATTGAGCGCGTCAGTCAAGTCAAGGAACTAGGAGTAATTCTGGAAACCCAACTCACCTTCAAGCAGCATATCTCGTACGCTGTCGGAAAAGCCTTCTGCGTTTTTGGGCTCATCTTCCAGATTGCTAAAGCCTTCACGGACACTTACTGATGCCTCAAATCGTTGTACTGCTCCTTGTGTCGTTCTGTATTAGAGTATTTCTCGGTTGTGTGGACTCCGCATTACAACAACGGTGTCGTTAGAGTAGAGGCTGTTCAACGACGGTTTTTGAGATTTGCGCTACGTAAACTACCGTGGACGGATCCCTATCGCTTGCCAAGCTACGAAAGCCGTTGCCATCTGATTAACCAGGAGTCCTTGTTAGTCCTTAGAGATAAAGCCAGGGCTTTGTTCATCGCAGACATCTTGCAAGACCACATCGACTGTCCTGATCTTCTGGAACAAATCAACATCAACGTGCAACCCCGGGCCCGAGGAATAGTTCGATGCTGCGGTTACCTCCACACCGAACCAATTACAGTTTAAATTAAAAGACTCTTTAATAGGGTTTCCGCCTTGTTTGATTTTAACATGCCTCGTCAGATGCTTCGTCGTAAGTTTAGTCGTTTTCTAAAAGACCTGTCCAATTCGCATCGATAGTGCAAATTTTAGTTTGTTTTATGTCATGACCATTAATGTATCATTGCAGTTTAGCTTCAAGTCACATCATTGGGGTTTATACATAACCTGTTGATGAATAGAAATAAATAAACATCATCATCAGGAGGCTCCCGGAGTAATTTTTGCTAGATTAAAGATGTGAAGAGAAAGTATTGATAAAGGGCGATACGGTCAAAATTTGGTCAATATCAACTTGACGTATTTCTTTCAATTTTGCATTTAAAAAACCTGAACACCCCTCATTTTGAAGGTGTGTGTGTGTAGAATGTTGCTCCTATTTTGATTTTGGAATTCACTCTTCAGTTGTCAAAATGCCGTCCAAGCAAGAAGAGCAGCGTATCAAAATTTTGCTCGCGCATTGCGAAAATCCGAGCTACTCGCACGCAAAGTTGGCAAAATCGCTAAAAGTTGCCAAATCAACCGTTACAAATGTAATTAAAGTGTTTGGGAAACGTTTGTCGACAGCCAGGAAGTCTGGATCGGGGGGAAATCGAAAAGCGGAAGCCGCTGAGACGACAAAGAGAGTTGCCGGTAGTTTCAAGCGAAACCCTAACCTATCTCGCCGAGATGCCGCAAATAAGCTGGGTGTATCGTCTACAACCGTGCATCGAGCCAAAAAACGAGCCGGACTATCGACTTACAAGAAGGTAGTGACTCCAAATCGCGATGATAAACAAAATACGACGGCCGAAGCGCGATCCCGGAGGCTGTACACGACGATGCTGACGAAGTTTGACTGCGTGGTAATGGACGACGAAACCTACGTCAAAGCCGACTACAAGCAGCTTCCGGGACAGGAGTTTTATACGGCAAAAGGAAGGGGAAAGGTAGCAGATATTTTCAAGCACACGAAACTGTCAAAGTTCGCAAAGAAATATCTGGTTTGGCAAGCCATCTGTACCCGTGGCTTGAAAAGCAGCATTTTCATAGCTTCCGGGACTGTCAACCAAGAAATTTACGTGAAAGAGTGTTTGAATAAACGTCTGCTGCCTTTCCTGAAGAAACACGGTTGTTCCGTTCTGTTTTGGCCGGATTTGGCATCTTGCCATTACGGTAAAAAGGCCATGGAGTGGTACGCCGCCAACAACGTGCAGGTGGTTCCCAAGCGACAAGAACCCTCCCAACACGCCAGAGCTCCGCCCAATTGAGAAATACTGGGCTATTGTCAAGCGGAACCTAAAGAAGACCAAAAAACTGCTAAGGACGAGCAGCAGTTCAAGGCAAACTGGCTTTCTGCGGCGAAGAAGGTGGATAAGGTGACTGTACAAAATCTGATGGCAGGGTCAAGCGTAAGGCCCGGCAATTCGGATTTGGAAAAGCGGAAGCCTAACTGAATATTTTTCCTGAATTTTATACTAATTGAACTTGAAAAAGAAATTTAATTTGATTTTTTAAATAAACGATTTCACCGATTTACACGCGTTTTCCCTTGACCAAATTTTGACCGTATCACCCTTTAGTTCCGTTAGAGCACGGCAAACCACTGTTATCTTGCTTCGAATATATTACAAATTCCGCTCAAATTACAAGCCAAATACTTCTATTCAATTTTCACAACCTGCCGTGCTTTAATGGAACTATCAATACTTTCTCTTAACATCTTTGTTCTAGCAAAAACTACTGCCCACTCCGGGTTCCTCGAGGTAATGAGAAATTATCTCCTTTTTTAAACTTTATGTTTAAATTTTCCTGGTTTTCCAATTCTTATCATTCTGCTAATACGCTTGTTAAAGTTTTTTTTTTTAAATATGATTTAAAAAAACATTAAGTCAGGATGTTTCATATATTTATATCAACAACTTTTATATGGTTGAACAGGTTGTATTTATGAATTAAGCATAGTGCTGTTGTGAAACTTAACGAAAAAAAAAATAAATAATCGACTACAGCACTGCCAGTCCACCAGCCGTGCAATCACTATCGCTTAATTAAATCGACTTCAGCGCTGTCCTCTTCCATTTGAATTTACAATACATCGCCATTAGAACTGAATTCGTTGTAACATTCCCGTTCCTCCCATGGGAAGATGGTCATTGCATAGTCACGCTTTAAGGTGTAATTAAGCGTGGCATAAAGGATAGAGATATGCGGAAAGGCGACAGAGGCGAACAAAAAATTCTATGATTCACGATCCAGCATCGCATCGTTAGAAAAGCGATTCATTCACACGATCGCGGTATGGGCTTGAGGGTGACCGGTGCAAATGACAATGTGCTGCCCCTGGAGAGCGATTCCCTCACTACTGAGTGCACATAAGGGACGGGAGTGAAAAAAAAGAGACACTTTCTATTGCTTCTTGCTTTTTGGGTCCAGAGGCAGGGTTGCAGTAGGTGCATGATGAGGTAAGAGATGAAACTTTTCTATTGCTGAAATGGATATTTGCAGGGAATGTACGCTATCATTATGAAATGAGTTAAAACAGGAGATTTTGATTGCAAGTACAATCAATGCCATCTATGGAATTCAACTCTGCCATCGCTTCTTTCTGTAGCACTTGCCATATTTCCTTGAATCACCAGCAGCAATGGGACACGAAAGTGCTGTATAATTATAATTTATGAATAAATTTATTCCCATTCATAAAACGTTTTATTAATGCTTGCTTGAGCTTGCACACACACACTTGCAGGCAATTTTTTATCACTTAGCACTGCCACTGGAATAGGTACCGACACATATTGCATCTTTTCTTCGTGCGCAATAAAGGTTTTCGGAAAGGGATAAAAAATATAGATTAAATAGCAATTCTCTGTGGTATTTCGATAGTGTCGAACCGAGAAATATATCTAACTTTGTGCAATAATCCACAAATGGTGCCAGAGAACAACCAGCTTGAAAGCAAGAGCCTTGCGATTTATCACAGGATTTCCAAATCCTTTATTTAAAGCAAACATTTTAAATAACCATTCATCGATTGGATCGTAACATCATTTATAAGTAAGAGTTGTATATTGCAATACCTTTAGCGTCGGAGCAGAGTTCCCAACATTAAAACTTACTGTTATTATTTTAAAAGTAATTTATATTTGTCGTCTCTCTGCATGTGCTCTCAAACAAGTTGTGTTTATGTTGTTAAATTCATCACGAGAGCCTATTTTGTTCTCTCAACTCTGAATTAACCAATGCTTGTCAAATCGTGAGAATACGTATAACTTCTATCTTACTTCATCAAAATCCGATCAGTGTATAAATCTGTACAGATTTAATTTTAATGAATTTCAGCATTTAGATACTTTGACACTTAGGCTGATTGTTAACGGTAACATGAACCTATGTTCAAATATACTTGTTGAATATTTACTTCATGTAAGACTTCGATATTCAACTGTCCGGATTTAACTAATGCCTCAGAAAGAAGGAATGCATTCAGAAACGTAGACGTAGACTACGTTAAACCAAGTGATGCATTGTAATGTCAGGGAAATTCTGTGTGGCTATTATTGGCGTTAAAAGGTTTCAATAGTTCGTGCCGGTCACTTACCCTTACTGATAGAAGCAGTTTAAGTCAAAATATGACGGGTGCGGCTCTTATGGGACATTATACCAGCGTTTTGAAGCCAGTATGTAAGAAAATTCTATTGTACGCTCTTGAGATATTATTTGGCGGCCCTGAAAAGGGCCGTTTGGTTTTATGAAGTCAGTGTGTGGGAAAATTCTGTTGTACACTCTTTATAACACTTTGGTGGCCCTAATAAGGGCCTTTTGGTTTAAATGATGACAAGGTCACGGTTGCACGTTTTACGATGGACTATCTTTAAGGCCTAAAAGATAGTTGAGGATCTGTTAGGAAATATAAAATTATTAAATTAATGATAGTTTTGCTTAATCGCTTAACATTACTAAATGTTTATTCGTATGTCATACTGTGCCTGAATGGCCTGCATCTCGGAATTCTCACCATCGCCGGAACCATCAACAATGTTTTGCATCGTTTGGGGGATTTCAGTAACGACAGGCAGCGGAGGAAATTCTTTAATACGTACGTACAAACATATATTTTGACTGATGCCTTGTCTCCTTTTCAACATTCAGCATTTAAATACCATACCATTCGGATCATTTGTATACAATCTGAGTTGTAGTATGCCTTTGCATAATTTAACTTCAAGGAATCAAAAATTTGCAATGTATGCAATTGTAGCAATTCTGGATTTCAAGGGTTATAATAAACATTGAAATACTCTAGAATTCAAATTACGATAAAATTCGTTATCAGAAAATATCCGACAGGTTTAGTGATTGTTATGAAAACACAATAATCAATTGCAACATTTTCAGATGTGTAAGCGTCTCAAAAAATGTTCAAAGTTCAGGAAGTTTTATCAAACAGAAAATATCAAAAAATTATCTTGCAGTTGTTATAAGGTTATAAAGGGTGTCCACGATGAAATTGCCACACACAAAATTGATTTGCAAAATTCGAGTTTTCATCCGATTGCCATCAAATTTTCAGGGATTGAGAAATAACTATTAAACTTCATTTTACCATTTTACTCGTATTTTATTTACAGTCCATACGCAAATGCCCGCACCTTGGCCTTAACCCCGGCCATAAGATTCTGCACAACCTGTGAATCAACCGTTTTTTGCATGTAAACCCATACTTTCTTCAGTTCCTCGACTGTCTTCACTACCTAAGGTCGTTGAGGAAGGTGCTGCTTCATAATCGCCCAGTACTTCTCGATGGGGCGGAGCTCCGGAGTGTTGGGAGGGTTGAACATTTTCGGCACGAAATTGACCTTATTGTCCGCATACCACTTCAGCACGTCCTTGGAGTAGTGGCATGAGGCCAAATCCGGCCAGAAGATTGTTGGGACGTTGTGGGCCTTCAGGAGAGGAAGCAGCCGCTTCTGGAGGCACTCTTTTATGTACACCTGACCGTTCATCGTGTCCTGGGTCACGAAAGGTGCACTCCGCTTCCCGCACGTGCAGATGGCTTGCCAAACCAGGAATTTCTTTGCAAATTTGGACATCTTCTGAGTGCGGACATGCTCCGGAACGCTGAACTTATCCTTGACCGTGAAAAACAGGTTGCCGGGGATCTGTTTGGAGTCGGCCTTCACATATGTTTCGTCGTCCATGATGCAGCATTCAACTTTCGTCAGCATGTTGAGGTACAACTTCCTGGCACGGGTTTTGGCGGACTTGTTCTGCTTCTCCTTGCGATTAGGGGCCTTTTGTACCTTGAACGTTCGAAGCCCAGCCTTAGTTTTGGCCTTCTGGACAAAACTTCGGCTTAGGTGCAGCTTCTTAGCCACATCCCGAATGGAGGCGTTCGGGTTTCGGTTGAAGGCCCCAACTACGCGGTTGTGATTTTTGGTGTTGTACGGAATACTTTTTCCTTCACTTCTGGGCTTCCGATCGGTGGTCAACCGTTCCTCAAACCGCTTAATCACTCGCGACACCGTGGAATTCGCGATTCCCAACGTTTTAGCGATGGAACGATGCAAGAGATCCTTGTTTTCGTGATGAATGCGCAAGATTTTATCACGCACGAGCTGTTCTTTCGACTCCATTTTCGCGAGTTTTGATCACAGGACTTTAAAACTTGCAGGATGTAAATAATGCACTATGAACTAAATCCACCCAAATTTTCATTAAATTCTACCCAACGGTTAAAAAGTTAGAGCAATTTCATAGTGTGGCAATTTCATCGTGGACACCCTTTATACAAGTATAAAGAGTACATGTTCATTGACTCAGTCGATTAAGTAGTGCACGATTACAATTTTAACTATAACTCATACAATAATTTAGCTAGAAACGATATTCAACTATTTATACCTTTGCTAAGACATGTTTAACAAGGCGTTTGCTGTACTGGACCATGAAAAGTCACCAACTAACATTATTGAGTCGAAAACTTTCGATGGATATGGATATCATTAAGGATTCTTGTTCGAACGAATTTCAGTAAAGTTTATTTATTTCATCGCTCCGGGCATTTCTTTATATTATCGCTCCGGGCATTCGGCTTTATTCGGTATGCTATACGGAATATAAAGCTACTTTATAACATCTAAATGACTTTCTGATGTGATCAATTGTCCATTCCATTTTAAAACAAAGAAATTTCCACTATATTCATTTAGTTATATAGGTGTTGGTATCAATATGCCTTCAAAAAATACACAACCGCTCACTCTTACTTTTCCATTGAAAACTTTTATATTCTACATTTTACTATGTGATGAATACATTTGGCCAAAGTTGGGAATATAAGGTTAAATGCGTACCTAAAATATGGCTTATGGTTTTTTTGTGAAATAAATATTCATGTTTCTATGTGAATGTCAGGTAAATTAGTGAAGTCATTATGGCTAAAACGTTAAGGAAATCGAAATATTTATTAATATATTAGATCTTGCAGAAGAAAGAGAGTGAGTTTTATAAAATATCATTATTCTTTGCAGTGAGTATGGGAAAAAAGGTTGGTTAATATATGATAAATTCTTATAAATATAAAATAATCACCTGATAAAATAATCACGCATTAAAACATGTTCAGCGCATTAGTTGTATCGATATCATGTGTAGGTTCGTATGATGTAAAAGCACGCGGCGCATGTCATCACCAGAATACAATCAATACTATGTTGATATTTATTAAGACAGGGAGCGATAACATAGAGAGATATTCAATTGCTATGATGACATGCACTTTGTCAAATTGATTTAAATTTAATAAATATCAATTTCCTACCTCGAGTTGAAGGACCTTCTCCAGCGTCCCAACTAGTTGTTGGCAACGCATTACCTCTTGCTGCTTTCAATTTCGTCCGATAACTACGAGCTCGCTCGGCATCGGTGCATGGTCGTTTCGGAGGATTTCCCGTATGTTCGCTCTTTATGCGCTTCCTGAATCTGCGCAAGCGTTCTGGATCAAATCGGTTAGGCATTCTCACTTTCACTATGTTTCTCAAAACGTTTCTCTTCCTAGGGGTAGATAGGTAATTCCAACGCGAATCGTTAACACAACAGAACAACTGTTTATAACACACTACGAATTGGCATTTACAGAGAATGTTGGTTCAGAATATCATATTCGACATCGAAAATGGTGTCCGTGATAGGGAATTTGTGTGGTTTAATGTAAGCGACGAAGGGAAAACAAGTTTTGCTAATACCACTGGCTGCCAATCGACAATTCTAGGGTTTTTTATCATTAGGGCGAATCTACAATTGAGAGATTCTCTCCGGGCTCGCTCTCTTTCATTCATAAACCAATCACCTTTACGTTTTTCATTCTGCTATTTGTAGAGTATGCTAGCCAGTACTGTTGTGTTTCGATCTGTACTAAAAAATGCCTCGTAAGTTTTATAATGACGCGGTAATGAATGAAAGAGAGCGAGCCCTGAGAAAATCTCTCAATTGTAGATTCGCCCTAATGAAAAAAACCCTAGAATTTGAAACGAAAATCCCAATCAAACAAACTCTCAAGCTGAGAATATTAAATTGAAAATAGCAAAGATGGATTTGTATCTGGTAGGATTTTTCGGTGAAAATAAATCAAAGCAATCGGCAGGCTTTGATTTATTTGCACTGATTTTATGGATCCGCTGAATAGTACATTGTTGCCTAGTAACGATTTGGCAAAATCCAATATGACTGTCAATCGACCGAAATGTAAGATAAACTTTTATTCAAAAAACTCTCTTAAATTAGAAATTGAATTGATTTATTGATTCATCGCGGTTTGCGCCAACCAGCTAGGAATTTTTTTTTCACCGACGGAGAATTGGAGGCTCTCCCGCAAACAGTAGCGTTTTTGCAGTCGTGATGAAAAAAACGGAAATCGGCATGGCGCACAAACGAAATATTAATTTAATTCTTATATAAACAACTCTCTGAACTGGATTGGTTGTCCTCAAAAGGACAGATTATTTATAAGTGGGTTGCGTCAACCAGTTGGGTAAAATTTTCCCGACGGCTCCCCTCCATGGAGGCGTTTTTGCAGTTGCAGCGAACGAATCGGCACCATGATATTAGGCGCACAAACCGAACGAAATAAAAGTTTAATTCTTGTATAGACAACTCTTTTAATTAAATTGGTTGTCCTTAAAAGGACAGATTATCAATTTATGGATTGCGCCAACCAGCTGGATAAAATTTTTACTGACGGCTTGCCCTCCATCGAGCACCGAACTAAATTTAAGATTAGTTCTTTAATAAACAACTCTTTTATTTTAATTTATTGTCCTCAAAAGGACAGATTATTTCCACCTACTGCTGCTCGCCCCCAAGGGCGCTTTCCCCCAAACAGCAGCGTTTTCAAAGTCGTGGCTAAACAATTGCCACGATGAGGAAAGATGGCGGCTTGCACAACCCGACGCGACTGTGCGCCTCCATAATCCACCATTTTACCTCATCACGACGATCGCTGTTTGGGAGAGCTTTGGTACATATCACCACCAGCTGCCTCTGCGACCAGCTCCGCTGCCGGACGAATGAAGCAGCTGCCAGCGACCAGCGATCAGGTACCAGCGATCAGGTACCAGCGACAAGCTCCACACAGCTTTAATGCTGCCAAACGACTGGGGCAAAATTTTCCTAAATGTGCTTTTTATGCCGCTCTCAGCTGCATGCGAGACGTACATGGAGAGACGAATGACATGCTTGGCTGAAGTCCCTCTCTAATACAAAGAAGAAGAAGATGATGCAAGACGTTCCTTGCTTCGATTTGAAAACTGTGTTAGGAAAATCGGTAAATTTACTATGCAAAATGACATTATAAGACATCACCTTATATTTGCGTTATTTTCAATAGTTTACTATTGTTTGAGAATAATGCTTGACAATTTAACTGGAGCGCGGTAAAATTTCCGACCGATTGAAAAAGGAATCATGTAAATCTATCGTGGATTTTTTGAGTTATTCGCGTACAAAACGTACGGTTTTTCGTGGTCACAATATTTTAGATTTTCATTTGACACCCTACCCTTGCCGTAAGACGTAGTCTACGTCAAAAAGTACTTGCTGACACTCGTTTGAACAAACATATAATGAAAGTTTTCAAGCATAAGAAGGAGGTTTCAGACCGAGTTGCGGCAACATGTTGGCAAATCCAATGTTCATCGTGCCAAAGAACATTTGAGTCTTCGAACATATTAGAAGCAGAAATAGTCGAAGTCCGGAACAAGGAGCATCTATCAGGCCCAGATTGCGAAAGTTGTACGATGCTATTTTTGCTGGGAATCAAACTGTATAATCATAAATGACGAAATTTACAAAAAATCGACTACAAATCCTTTCCGGGGCCACAATATTATATAAAAAGTACTGCACCAGTCTGAGACATGTATTCAAGTAAAAAAAAGCTATCATCTGGGTAAAAAGCTATCGTCTGGTAACCCGAGCAAAGGATTATAACAAATTGATAACAAATTCTTTTACTAGGTTATCATAATATGATCACTGCATTTGTTATCATTGAGGCTGAATTAGCAGCCAAAATAACAGAAGAGATAACGTTTGTCACAAAAAATTGGTGAGTCTTGATGTCAATATTCTCATGGAGCAATAACAAACAAACCCTTTCATTTTGGTTATACACTCAGTAGCAAAAAAAAAGCCGAGCAAAATTGCACTAGTTTTAAGCAAGGTCAATATCGGGTGAAAAAGGGAAATGCTTATGTTGGAGCTTCAACTTTGACGCCAGCTGTAAACCAAACCACTTAATGAAAACAGGTTAAATGTTGTCCACGTTAATCTCTGTATTGTTATAAGCCATGAAGAATTTTTTTATTATGCTACCTAAATTTTTCATAGAAATACGGGTTTTTGAAATTGGTATGTCTAAAAATAACATTTTTCACATATGTTATGATAACTTCAAATTTATGACCTTCATCAACATAATATTTTGGTCACATGAGATTGAAACATTGGTTATAGTGTTGTCAAAATTATTGATAATTGACAAAGTTACAGAAGGTTGAACAACGCATTTTTTGGAAGCAAATTTTTGCTCGGCTTTTTTTTGCTACTGAGTGTATAACCAAAATGAAAGGGTTTGTTTGATATTGCTCCATGAGAATATTGACATCAAGACTCACCATAACGTTGAGCATAGAATGCTCTATGAATGATCGAACACGTACACTAAGGAGTGTATCGAATATAAGCTATCCACATACATTTGCGTTGTACGCATGTATTTGTGATGGTTTTTTATGCTCTGAACACTGCATGCTGTAAGTTTGACTGTCAGCTTTCTTTTGTTTACTTGTTTGTGCGGTTCAAATTCTGCGTTTTCAAAATGTCGCGTATTAAAAAGGAAGTGAAAATTAAGGTTCTGGACACATGGCTAAGTGAGAAGGGTATTACTATGCGAAAATTGGCCAAAAAAGCAGGAACGAGTGACGGAATGATCCAGCGTATCAAGAGGCGAAACCACCTGAAGACCTACAGGAAGCAGAAATTCTCGAAACAAAGTGCAGAACAGAAGAAGCGAGCAGCAACAAGGGCTCGGAAATTGTATTCGCGTCTTTTGCAGCGTCCGGATGCATGCGTTTTGATGGACGATGAGACCTATGTAAAGGCTTGCGGAAAAGGGTATGGATTTCGTTGAGAAAAATATCAATCCACCAAATTGCCCTCAGCTTCGACCCATCGAACGTTACTGGGCAATCGTGAAGAGGGTCTTCAAGAAGACTGGTAAGGCAGCTGGGAACATGCAGGAGTTCAAAAAAATTTGGGCTCAAGCGTCCAAAAAATGCGATGCAACACTTGTTCGGAACTTGATGAAGAGCATTCGATCCAAAGTTCGAAAATTCGTGAAAGAATAACTTAAATTTCATTACGTTCAAGTTTAACCTCGTACAATAAAGGATCAATTTTTTGTATGAATAAAATATCGGTTTTCAACATAATTTGAAAGAAAGTTTGTGGATAGCTTATTTTCGATACACTCCTTAGTGTTGATGTGTATGCTATACAGTAAGTGAGCAGTGCCGCCAAATTCAGCAGAGATGGAAAAATATTTTTAAATGTGGAATTTATTTCTCGGTAAATATTGAAAAAATCTACAATAAGAAGTATGTTATTATTTATTTAATCTATGGAAAAATAAAATAGTTCAACTTTGGGCGATGTGTAACACTCCACAAACAAGTGATATTGTAGTATCTCCAAATCCGTTTCATTCGAATAAGAGTCATAATAAAATAGTTTGACAACATCAAGCGATTGCGTAAACATGGTTCAGAATAGGTGCAAGCGTATATTATTATTGGGAAAGTTAATCCCATAGTTTTCAAGTATTTTATCACGTATTCGAAGATTCTCGTGTGGCTGGTGTAATAAGTGAAGTGTGATTTTTATGGTTTGTGCAATTACGCAACGAAAATATGTGAGGATGTAGTGCAGTTGAAGAGAAATCTTAGAGTCTGGCTCGAGTATATTCCCTGGTACGGTTTGATCAATACGACGAATTTGTAGTGCAAAGGTAAGAAATTGTGTTGAAAATCTGACTGCTCATTATTTTTACGAAATTTAAGTCTCCGAAACGTTTTTGTAGCTTGTAATTGTATTCAAGACATTTTCCCTTGAAATTTCAAATTGAAGTTTTCCGATTTCCCTGAACATCAATAACTCCGAAAATTCATAACTCTATAACGATTTATCGTAGCACAGTTTTTTCCATTTAATAAAAACATTTTCTCAAGAACTTGAAAACATTATAATCCTCCTCCTTGTTGAGTCATGATGATTTTTGATATTAATATTTTCTTTTTTCATAAACTTTCATTGGTGAAATTTTGGCAATGGGCTTTTTTTTATTCTTGCGTAATGCTCGAGAAACGGATATCTCGTTTTCTGATCAAAATATTGAAAAATCCGAAAAGTGTTGCCTTCCAATTTGCTTATAGGTATCTAACGTATGAAAGTTAAGTATGTGGTTTGTTGATTTTGTTCAAGGCAAAATTTTCAAAATAAGTCCACCGCTAACCTAGCAGCCTCTGCAAATGAAGAAAGGAAATAAGGTCAAACCCATATCTTAAGAGTTTTAAAACCGCTGCACTCAGTAGTAAAGGGTGCGTAAGTATTTTCGGCACAAAGAACAGACATCGTGACTCAACATTGTTTTTTCTCAATTAACTGCGTATTTTTTTAAAGCAAACCGTTGAAAAGTCAGCGCCGTCTAGTGTAGGTTTCATCAAACTAAAATTCACAGACAGTCAAGGAATATCAAATCTTAAGATGCACAGGTGGTGTCATCAACACACGATACTAAAACTACACGGTCATTTGAATTTACGCAAAATTGAGTATAGGTCACCCATAATCATAAAAATTGGAACAACTCAAAATTGGGTAACCGGATCAAAACCCAAATTAGGGTAAACCCACAATTTATTTGATTTTGGATTCGTTCTACTTATTATTATAAAATGTGGTTTTTATGGAAATTGAGTAGAATATATATGTAAAAAAAATGAAGGCCTAGGCTGCTATTACTTTTTCTTTTTTATTCTTTTCAAAAATATTGACTTCTATACAACCATAACATTGCACTATGGTCCAGATTACGAATTTACGAGGAAACATACTCCCAGCGCCTAAACTTGAAACTTTACAGCAAAGTGATGTTTTACAACATGGTTTGTATCACAGGCCCATTTTTTGATGTAAATTAAAATTAGGGTGATCCCCATTTTCACGGAAATACAAAACCTAACTTTTTTATTTGCAGAAATAGACGTTTACACTTTTGAGCAAAGTTGTAGCGCAAAAAATTTCATGGTTTTTTCATATATAAATTTTTATGTAACTAAAAAATTGACCGATTTAGAGCAATTTTCCCTCATCAACTTAGGGTGTACCATAAAAAAATGTTTTTATTGCCCTTACTTTTTTATTTCAATTTCCACCGTAAAGTTGTGTTGGTAAGAGTTTTAGAACTACTAAAGACGCGTACTTTGGTGCACAAACATAGCCGCTAGCTTCAATTAATCAATAGTTATTGAAGTTTTTCTTAAAAAAATATGCCCTTTTCAAATGTAGATTTTTATGATTGGGGCAAACACAAAAAAAAGTTAAGGACGTTATTCAAAAGGAAAATTTATATTGTTTAGCATATGTGAAAACTAAAGATATGTTAATTCTGTATCTTGAGAAAATTTCATTTGAATCTGGCATAGTTTTAGAAGAAAAACTTCAATAACTATTGATTGGTTAAAGCTAGCGGCAAAATCAATATATCAAAATACACGCCTTTATAAGTTCTACAACTCGTCTGAACAAAATTTAACGATGGAAATTGAAATAAAAAAGTGAGGACAGAAAAACTTTTTTTTATGGTACACCCTAAGTTGACGAGGGAAAAGTTGCTCTAAATCGGTCAATTTTTAACTTAAAAAAAAATGGTGGTGAAACTTGAAATAAAAACAAAGGCCCATTTGTTTACATTGACCAAATTAAGGTGATCCCCATTTTCACGGAAATACAAAAACTAACTTTTTTATTTGCAGAAATAGACGTTTACATTTTTGAACAAAGTTGTAGCGCAAAAAATTTCATGGAATTTTCATATAAAATTTTTGCAACGAGTTGAACTCCCACGCAAGTTAACATCTTTGTCAACCGGACTTTACAAATTCCGCCAACGGTGCCATCGTCGTCAGCAATTTGGGTGACACACGGCAGAAGTAACAGCGAGCATCATCAGCAGTTCAATCAATTGGCATCCAAAGTAATCGAATGGACTCGGGAACGATGGTACGATAAACAGCTAGGTAGGCAATTCGATAATATGAGGTGTGATTAAGTCTAGTACAGGAAATAAAGTTAGTTTTAGTTAAGCAGTGTAATAGTGAGCACCTTTTTTTTAAAAAAAAGAAGTCCCAGCTTCGAATCTTGTAACTCTTATTCCGGGAATTCCTTGACCATCAGTCCAAAGGCGAGGCTGGAAGCGATTGTTTGGCTTACGCTGATTGAACATGCTCACCATGTCACCCATCAGCTGCGACATTTCGAAGTTTTCATCCAGGAACTTGAAAACCAATAAACGTTGGATACGGATCAGTGCGCCTAAATCCAAGATAGATCCAAGATTGTTTTTTTTATCTGGAAGGTACAAAGATGTGTTCATTGTAAAAACAGTAGATGTACACCAGATTTATGCAGAACAAAGTTAGATTTACCCAGTTTCATAAATCGCCTAAACCATGGTTTGACGTTTCAGCCTGTTTTATGAAAATGGGTGAAAGTTACTTAATTTTGGGTAAATCCGAATGATCGTGTAACGGAAACGAGCTGTAATTTCAAAATGTCAGTTACAGAAATTTACACGCGAAGGGCATTCCAGCTTGGATCTCTGTTCTCTTTGTATTCATATCTGACCGAAATTGCCGTTCAGAGACCACCAAAATCACCTAATTAAACTCCCTGCATCATGAAGACACGAAGACATGAATCCACCAAACTGTCCTGAACTCAATCCGATCGGAATCTTTTGAGACTAAATAAAGAAGAACGAAGTACTAGACCAGAACGAGACAAGACATGAAAATGAATAGGAAATGAAAAAAAAAGTGAAATGCGTACCGGAACCAATTGTACAGGCACTAATGCAGGGCTTCAATTGTAAATTTTACTCAAACTCATTTAAAAAAAAAATTCAAACGCTAAATTTATGGATAATGTAAAAAAAAACTAATGTATATATCGAGGAATAAAGCCGATTTACCAATCAATCTAAAGCGTCGTAATAATTTCTGAAATCTGCTTTTGAAAAATACTCCGAATAAAGGATTTGCCAATCTACGGAAGATTCCTAAATCAACTGTTGAGTATCGACAGAGAAGAGCATGTACTTGTGTTCTGAAGAAACAAAAAATAAGGGCTAGGCAGTGAGAATTTTAATTGCAAAGTCAAGTTTAATAATAATCATCAATGCTATAAGAATTTCAAATCATTTGGATTCATTTTCCAATAGCTCGTTTCAGAAGTTGATTTTCATAAAACATATCAAGTGTGATGAGAATGTTGCTCTTGATTCATACTACAAATTTGTCCAACAGTGTACTGCTCTAACTCTAACATCTTAGCAATGAGAGCGTTGTTTCATTGCAATGTTGATATTTTAACATTCATTATTCAAATTAATATGGCGCTGTGCATACGCTTTTGATACTACACCCAAAAGTTGAAATTGTAGCCAAAAATGCAAAATTGCAATTTTGCAGTTTTTGCAATCATATCTTGAGAAATCCGCATGATTCTGAAAAGGCAAATTTGCCCATCATGTTCCACAAAGCTTTTTATGGTATAAACAAAGCCATGCAAGTGTGTGCAAGTGGTTATCGCTGTGTGCCTAGTGCCTCGACAATCGCAGCAACCGTTGGGTTTTTGTTCAACCGTCAACAACTTCTCAATATGGGTGAGACAATGGCACAGAACGCCGCTACACCATATTCCACTGTTGCTATTCCGCTGTCAAGTGTTCTATTTTTATCTGCACTCGTCATCACACTCCTATCGCCCTCTCATCAAGTCACCATGCGGTTTATGAAATAAACGAAGCCATGTAAGTGTGTGCGACCGAAATTTGCTTCATTGTTGTAACGTTGAGTGCCTCAAAAACCGAAGAAACTGTAGGACTTTTATTCCATTCACCTCAACTTGTTGTGGTGACTGGATGGTTACAATGAAGAGCCGTCATGCTGACGGTTGCGGTTCGACTCTCGGTAGCGGATGGTAATCTTTTTTTTGTGCGCCATTATATTTACTACTACTAATCAACTGTACAACATCACGCACACATTGAATTTTTCTAACCGAATTGATGTGTTGCTTTTTGCCCACGACCAATGTTGCTTTCTTTCTCCAAGTTGCGATCCATTACGAGAAATGAAACCAAATCATGCGAAATTGCATTACAATCTTGCTTTTTTATTTTGGGTGTAGAATAAGTACTGCTGTTCAAGGCTGTAGAATGCGTAAAAAGCGATACTACCGCAACAAAACTGTACAATCACAACGTTTTTTTATATATCACATACTAATATTCACTCTCGAATGAAGTTATCAACAAATGAATACAATTGAAGTGAAATAAATACTAACAACACTGGTCCAAATTGCCTTCTCTCTCCACAAACACATCCTTGGAGCCTATGTTCAAGAACCGGAATTTTAAACCACCAATTTCTAGTCGTTGCTAAATTTTATCAACGTTCAGACAGTGCGAAATAAAATTTGCTAAAAATCTACCTAATGTAACACCGTTTTGTGGTGCCAAAGATAGAAAGTGAGGTTATTATATACCTTGCAAATTATTGCACTTAAAAAGTTACTGTCAATGAGCATTTTTGTTTGCCAACAGTTCAAAGCATAATATTCTTTTACGAAGATGTGCCCAATGAATCGGAAAGCTATACTTAAAAAAACCAAGGAATGTTTCTTTTTCATTTTTTTTTTATATCAAGCTTTTTAAGATTTCCCAGTACGAAAATATAAAAAAAAATTCTTCCGATGGAGGAATTGCCAACTCAGCCAAAAAAATTTGCATTTTCGATTTTATGGAAACTTTGAATGATTGTTTTCTCTGTGTATATTTCAACCTAATGTTAGACACTCTTTCAAACTATCACTAGTAAACGTGTTAGCTTGTAGCTCACACTAGAAAAGGCTTATCCTTTGAATGATATTCACCGAAGAAGTCTGTAAGCCGCAGGTGAAGTAGTTTTATCTGTCAAAGGATAAGATTTTTAAACAGAAATTTATTGGAATTTGCTTGCATTTACTAGCGATAGCTTGAAAAGAGTTCCAGGGTTTTATTTTCATTTAATTAAATTTGAACAAGTGAAGTGTTATGAAATGCGCACAGCAAGATCTAACCATGGTTTATTAGCCACATCTTTTTAATTTGTCAATACAAAGATGTCACCAATACCGCTAACGCAATGCATTGTTTGTGTGAACGTTTTTATGTACGGTTTGCTGTCACAAAAAGCATTGTATTGTAAATGGAATCAAAAGATCAACAAGTGCGTGAAAGTGTGGGAAATCCGTCGCTAGCGTATCAGGACATAGGAAAATCACTCGGACTCCCTCGTTCAACAGTAAGTCACGTTTTGAAACGCTTCCGGAATTGGTTGACTCTCTATCGGAAACCCTAATCTGGCGGCAAGCGGAACGACAACTCCATATCCCAGCGGAATGCAGTGCTTAGGCTGATTAAGCAGAACCCGAACCTTTCCATCCGAGATGTGGCTAAAAAGTCAAAACATCAATAAGAGAATCTTCAAAAAGCGAAGAAAGCGGCAAGATATATGCTCCCAGAAAGGTGACTGAGGACAGTGGGCAGGATTTAATAGATGGTATCATACGTAAAATTAGAGCATACGGATGTAAAAAGTCCGAATAAAAATAATATTTTGATGTAAATGAGTTATAAATTAACCCTTTGTTACGATGATCTTTTTCGAGTAAAGAAAATGAATAACAATAATGTTAGACTGCGAATTTTTATTTGGTATGATTTTTCTTTGCGAATTCCTTAGTAAATTTTTTCCTAATTTTTCAATTCCATTCAATTTCTATACAACCAACGGGGATAACAAAAAACACATCTGACCTTTTCAAAAGTTAGTCTTGTGTTGCAAACATCTCTAGATAGATGAAAAATACATCTTTTCCCATTTTGAAGAAATGAGCAAACTTTCATACAAACCAAAGATGGTTGTCGAAATTTCAGATTGAAAAATGGGATCCATTTGTTTTAACACGAATAGCGAATATTCGAATTTCAAGTAATCTTAAATTAAATGATGTATCCATCAGTTAAAATTTATCCAAGTACTTTTCCATCAGACAAGGACTTCATTCGGTCATCTAACGTACAAGTACACTCTGTATCAATAGATCAGTATCAAAACCGCGACGCCACTTCACCACTTCTGACGCATACGTGTGGCATATTGAGTGCTCTCGAGCGAATTTGTATCTGGCAGCGAGGAAATTGTGCGGTTCACCATCAAAGGGATTGGAGTGCAACCTACTGTTCGTGTGCCCTCCCGGCTGGATTCAGGTTTAACGGAACAACAAATTCTACCCGGTGGCGGTAGTCTCGAGTGTCAATGCCGATGGTGGTAGGGTCTATTTGCAGCGCCATTACCATCCGGATGCCAACTTGCCGGAAAGAAACATGCATAGGGAAAAGGGGCAACGAGAGAAAACGCATAATTAGAGACAAATATTTGCAAAATCCGCTTGCACTTTTGCGCTAATATACCGGAAATTAAACAGCTGTGCCGCGCGCATATTGATTAGGATATGGCAATACGGTTGCAAATCATTTAATTGACACAAATGGGGCGTGTTCCTCGACGGGAGTATGGTCTGAATTGTTTTCCCAGTTGAGATAGTGGTTTCAACCGGGTACCGGATTAATTGAATGATTCAGACGGATGGAAATGTGTCTTTTTACAAAGTATGCATGGCCAACCTTCCATGTGGATAGATGATCCCATTTATTTGTATGCTTTATTATGCTCAGTGACTCATCCCTTTGCTTGCTGGTGAGAACGTTTCCAGGCTTTCTTTCTATCACTTTTTGGTTCTTATATAAAGTAGCGGAATAATTATGCATCTATGGCAATCAGTTCAGTTCGCCATTAAGAAGTGTATCGTTATAAACGTTAAAAAATTGGAACAAAACTAAAGACAGTCAGCAGAGTTTTGAAACAATGTTTTTTTATTACAGCATATCATGTTGAAATATCAATTAAACTAGCAAATCATTCAGATTGCTAAATTCGGTAATATGACCGTACTTTAACCTCCAAAGTCGGTTTTTGTGCACATCCTGGACCCTGCTGACAAGTTTTTCTTAAAACCAGACATGCTGTGGTTCGCTGCACCTGTCTTTTTGACGATCCGCTTAACGATTGCTCAACAGCATTCGATCGGTCACAATTGGGGCAGTTTGGTTGATATTTTTTTTCAATCAAATCAACGTTGTTATCAGAAAACCATTGTTGAGTTTTTCTAGCATAATGGGTGAAGGTTGTCTGACCAGAAGAAAACAACAAAATTATGACACACATATATAGATGTATCTGTAATGATTCAGATTTTTTTTTGCAGATTTTGCATACAGAATTCTGTGTGTACAGAATTACAAATTTTTAGAAAAAATACAGATTTTACAGAGTTTTGAAAAATCCTCTTTATCGTTCCATTTTTGATCGTGTTTAAGTTACCATATTTGGGAATAAATTTGAACGTTAACATAAAGCGAGACGTATAGGACAGTGGAATAGTGGTGTTTCATAAAAAATGGCAAACAAATCCAGTAACCTGTCAATATCCCATATAAAGAACAATGAATCCTCTCGGCAGTGCCCTATACTTACTTGTTTGGTCAACTCTCTTTTGCTGCCGTTTTTCTGTCATATCGGCTTGGCTTGGGTTTTGTTTTCGATCTTCACACTAAACGCTGTTTAGACGAGATGTTGATTTTCATTTATATTGAATATATTCTTACATTGCTAAATTTACCGAAATCTGAACAGCTGTACGTTCGGTAAACAATCACCAAAAATCTATGAAATCGCAAAGAAGTTATTCCTTGAAAAAAGTGAAGAAGTAAAGATTGAACCTGGATTGACTCCCAACCTTAAGTGAATCAAACCGCTTCCCAAGCATTGTTGAAATATTGCTTCACAAAGTCTGAAAGAACTGTTCAAACGCAGAAAAATAAGTATCAAATAAAGTACATTTAATTTGAACAAGCATTTTGGATTGATATATGGACCGATAAAACTAATGGAGTACAAAATCAGAACCAACAAAATGGTTTTATTGACCTGAGAACCTATTTTCTTGATGCAACTTTAATCATTCTTTAAAATAAATGCTGTTTTCGTTGGATGTTTTGTTCTAGTCAAGGTTAGGTGTAGATCTGTGCGCCGCCGCCGCCGCCGCCGACTATTTTATGGCGCCGCCATTATTTTCGACCGGCGCGCCGCTACATTTTTTTTGCCCGCGCCGCCGGGCAGTTTGAAGCGCGCCGTTGAAATTTTCACCGTGTATGTATCCCTTTAGTAATGTTTATTAACCCTTTAGAAATCTGATTTTATAACAAATTATGACATCTCGATGCTATGTGCCATCCAGAGGGTTAGCGTGATCAGCTTTGTCGTTTCGTTCAAGCAACTGCCAGTGTACATTTTCGTGTTTCGGCTCGCAACAATTTAACGAGTGAGTTTGAATTTAATAATTATAAAATGTCGCCTTGAATGTCGAGAAAACTTCCATCGCTAGTGTACATATTGATACCACAAACAATGGTAATCGAACCAGCGATGTGTTAAAACAAATTGGTGCACTAAAATATGTCACAAATGGTTTTACTCATCATCTGCTTCCTGACAAAGTGTCTTGCAATGTATGTCTAATCTTAGCAAAACAAAAGGTTGTTCTTATTTTGCAGAAAGACAGGGATCGAGATATTGAGAACGATCCTGCAATCGATAAGCCGTTAACGTTCGGCAAATAAACTTTATTTATAATGAAATTGATGAATTTTTCTAAGAATTTCCGTCGTTGGGAAAACATTGTTTTTATTTGTGCGTGACAAATCTCGAATCAAATAACTTGGTTAACCAAGAGGCAAGACAGCGCCTTAACACAAGCAAATTCAGAGTTGCTTTTGAGGTACCTCGGTATACGTTGCTCAGCAAGCGAGTATTGTTTTCTTGTTTTCTCCTTTTTTCACAGCAGCTGCCATACAAACCGCTCGCTAGTACATGCTCTGTGTATGCACGCGTTTTTTCTATTGTGTCTGATTTAGAAATAACATATATTCCTAAAACTACGTATCTGTTCGTATAATTTAATATCGTATTTACAACGATTAGTGTTGACCTTTGTTTTTTTGAGAAGTTATTTCCAAGGCTCAATTTAAGTCATACTTTGAATAAACGCACTGAATTAAGTTTAACCTGCTTTTGATATTACAAGCAGGAGAGACAAACGAGCTCAGACGTTCTATTCCGACTAAACCGTCAAGCTTCTTAGAATCAATGTTTACCAAATAACCATTTGGTAATTTTACTATACAAAACTGTCATTGGACTTCAGTTAAGACATTCGTCTCACGTTTTGCATATTAAATATGTAAATAGAATCCTCATCCCCAAACTTTTGAAACCCTGGCACCTGATAATAACCGATAAATATTGATTCAATTTAAAGCTGTATTGAGTTACTCTCGAGTTACTCAGTGCATCCAAGCAACTAAGAGTAGTACTGTCTCACCTAGTGGCTAACCACTGAATTAACCGGTAAATCTGTGAACAGTGGATTCTTTTTTAAACATGATTAAAGTAATGTTTTAAGAATATGGATATTTCAGTCAGTTCACTGCTCTTAAATTTAACTTTTTTATGATTGATTTAATTTTTGATCTTAAAGTAAGCTCTGTAATACAAGCATTTTAATGCAATTTGGATTTTGTTGAGATTTTTTAGGTTGTTGAAACGTTTAGCTGCTTACATTTTTTGAATATTAAGATTTTAGAATTTCTAGATTTTAGGATTGTTTAAATTTTTAGAATTTTAGATTTTCATATTTTTAGATTTTTAGATTTTTAGATTTTTAAATTTTTAGATTTTAAGATTATTGGATTTTTAGATTTTTAGATTTTGTAGGTTAAGATTTAAAATTTTAAGATTTTGAGATTTTTAGATTTTTAAATTTTTAGATTTTTATATATTTAAATTTTAAGATTTTTAGATTTTTAGATTTTAAGATTTTTAGATTTTAAGGTTTAAGATTTTAAGGCTTTTAGTATTTAGATTTTCAGATTTTTAGATATTTAAGATGTTCAGATTTATGAATTTCAAGATTTATAGATTATCAGATTTTTAGACTTATAAACTTTTAAATTTTTTCAGATTTTTAGATTTTTAGATTTTTAGATTTTTAGATTTTTAGATTTTTAGATTTTTTAGATTTTAAGATTTTTAGATTTTTAGATTTTTAGATTTTTAGATTTTTAGATTTTTTAGATTTTTTAAGAATTTTAGATTTTCAGATTTTTAGATTTTTAGATTTTTTAGATTTTTAGTTTTTTTAAATTTTTAGATTTTTAGATTTTTAGATTTTTAGATTATTTAGATTTTTAGATATTTAGATTTTTTAGATTTTTAGATTTTTAGATTTTTTTAGATTTTTAGATTTTAAGGCTTTTGTATACAGATTTTCAGATTTTTAGATATTTAGATGTTCAGATATTGTTCAAGATTATTTCAGATTTTAGACTTTTTTAGATTTTTCAGATTTTAGATTTTAAGATTTTTAGATTTTTAAGATTTTTAGATTTTTAGAGTTTTTTTTAGATTTTAAGATTTTTAGATTTTAAGATTTTTAGATATTTAGATTCTTAGATTTTTAGATTTTTAGATTTTTAGATTTTTTAGATTTTTAGATTTTTTAGAATTTTTAGATTTTTTAGATTTTTAGATTTTTAGATTTTTAAATTTTTAGATTTTTTAGATTTTTAAATTTTTAGATTTTTAGATATTTAGATATTAGATTTTAGATTTTTAGATTTTTGGATTTTTTAGATTTTTGGATATTTAGATTTTTAGATTTTTAGATATTTAGATTTTTTAGATTTTTGGATGTTAAGATTTTTAGATTTTTATATATGTTTAGATATATAGATATTTAATTTTGATATTAATTTTGACTTTTATGTTACGAAAGTGTTATATTATACGGTACATTAGAATCAGGGTACAAAATTAATAAAAATGCCTAATCAAAACTCTTTAATCTACTTTTTTTGTTGTAATAAGTCTTCATTAAAATATTAATTATTGAATATATCATCATTCGTTTAAGAATATATTCCCCGTGACATCGTATTCGTTTTCCACCAGCACTGATAACTTTGACTCGCAGATTACTCGTTGACAATTACAAAACGTCTGAACGCTGATAAAACAGATATAATAACAGAAATACTTTCAAGACAAGGAATCAAAACCATAAACCTATTCGCATAATAATGACAACTTAATTCTATTTAGTTATTACTTATATTTACGATTCTGAAACTGGTTAAGTTTAGCAATAAAGCCATAAGCCGAATTCCCCGCAGACTTGTCATGAACAATCTATATAATGTTAAGTGTCATATCTTTGTACACACACATATAGATACACACATGCACACCTCAATTCATCGGCCTGAGTCATATAACACTATGGATATCCGGGCCTTCTATCAAAATAAAAAGGGTGATACGGTCAAAATTTGGTCAAGGGAAAACGCGTGTAAATCGGTGAAATCGTTTATTTAAAAATCAAATTAAATTTCTTTTTGAAGTTCAATTAGTATAAAATTCAGGAAAAATATTCAGTTAGGCTTCCGCTTTTCCAAATCCGAATTGCCGGGCCTTACGCTTGACCCTGCCATCAGATTTTGTACAGCCACCTTGTCCACCTTCTTCGCCGCAGAAAGCCTTGGACCGCTGCTCGTCCTTAGCAGTTTTTTTTGGTCTTCTTTAGGTTCCGTTTGACAATAGTCCAGTATTTCTCAATGGGGCGGAGCTCTGGCGTGTTGGGAGGGTTCTTGTCCTTGGAACCACCTGCACGTTGTTGGCGGCGTACCACTCCATAGGCCTTTTTACCGTAATGGCAAGATGCCAATCCGGCCAAAACAGTACGGAACAACCGTGTTTCTTCAGGAAAGGCAGCAGACGTTTATTCAAACACTCTTTCACGTAAATTTCTGGTTGACAGTCCCGGAAGCTATGAAAATGCTGCTTTTCAAGCCACGAGGTACAGATGGCTTCGCCAAACCAGATATTTCTTTGCGAACTTTGACAGTTTCAGTGTGCTTGAAAATATCTGTTACCTTCCCTTCCTTTTGTCGTATAAAACTCCTGTCCCGGACGCTGCTTGTAGTCGGCTTTGACGTAGGTTTCGTCGTCCATTACCACGCAGTCAAACTTCGTCAGCATCGTCGTGTACAGCCTCCGGGATCGCGCTTGGCCGTCGTATTTTGTTTATCATCGCGATTTGGAGTCACTACCTTCTTGTAAGTCGATAGTCCGGCTCGTTTTTTGGCTCGATGCACGGTTGTAGACGATACACCCAGCTTATTTGCGGCATCTCGGAGAGATAGGTTAGGTTTCGCTTGAAACTACCGGCAACTCTCTTTGTCGTCTCAGCGGCTTCCGGTTTTCGATTTCCCCCGATCCAGACTTCCTGGCTGTCGACAAACGTTCCCCAAACACTTTAATTACATTTGTAACGGTTGATTTGGAAACTTTTAGCGATTTTGCCAACTTTGCGATGCGAGTAGCTCGGATTTTCGCGATGCGCGAGCAAAATTTTGATACGCTGCTCTTCTTGCTTGGACGGCATTTTGACAACTGAAGAGTGAATTCCAAAATTAAAATAGGAGCAACATTCTACACACACACTTTCAAAATGAGGGGTGTTCAGAGTTTTTAAATGCAAAATTGAAAGAAATACGTCAAGTTGATATTGACCAAATTTTGACCGTATCGCCCTTTAAGAGTTTGAGTGATCCTATAGTCTTTACAGTGCACGTGAAAGCCGAACATTTAAAAGGGATAAGCATAAGGAACTGTTGAGGGGAAAATTTATAACCGCGCCGATCCACGCCGCCGCCGCCGCCGCCAAGGACGACCGCGGCATGACGCCAGCTGCCGCCGCTACCGTTCAAAATTATCATACACGCCGCCGCCGATTCAACATAGATCGGCGCACAGGTCTAGTTAGGTGGCGATTACAAAAAAACCGTAATTAATATCCTGATGTTTTTTAAATATCGAAATATTTTCAAAAATTGAATCGACTGGAAATGTCATTATGGACCATAAGGAAATATTTGATTTATTTAACAAAAAGTGTTTATTCTGGAACTATCAATCATATATACAGAAGTTCTGTGAATATCTCTCCAATTCAAAAATTGTCATTTCACCATACCATCCCTAATGTTGTTTGTTTTTACCGTTTTTTGTAATAGTAATCTATTTCACAGGTTAATCTTCAATGTTTTCGTTTATAGATGAACTTATTTTGGCTACTAACGATCCAATTTGTAAGTTATTGGCATTTGGTTTGATGGTGAAGTATTTATTAGAGGCGCTTATTTCTAGTCTATTTTCTGTGGTAAATTAAACCCTCGATCGGAGGTGGGCTCCATACACTTTTCATGTGTAAACAAAAACCAATGGGGGAAATGAGGTATACAGTGTGATTTAATATGTGTGGAAAGTATTTTATTCGCATGAGGTACTTGGTTTGCGATGCACGCAAAGTTAATGTTAAAAGATTTTTGGATGTAAGAATATAGATTGGCCAATAATAAATATGTGTCAACACTGATTGTAACTAGCAGTAGGGCTGCTATTAACTTAGTTAACAGGGTTTTTTTTAATTAAATTTGTTATCATCTTGGGTCCACTAGTAGATCAAATAACAAAAATTATAACAAAACTTCCTCAACATCAAAACAGAATGTTAAAAATATGTTATAAATTAAACTAATATAAAACTCGATTTTTTTTAATGACATAGGTAAATAAATAACTAAATTCTGTTATTTTATATGATTGAATTATAACAAAACGAGTTATTTTCTCAAACTTAATTATAACTTGTGGAATTACGAATACTAGGGTCACTTAGACGTGCCGGATTTGGAGGTGTGGTCAAAGGAAATTTATCAACTCTTCATTGTTTTGGATTCATTTGTCAAAAGAATTAGAGTTGACTTGTTTCACTTCACCATATTTCTACATTTGAAACACTGTTTTTGTATTCAAATTGATCTTTGATGGCATGTAATTCAACCAGGAAATAAATCCTCCTCCTGTGTGCGATCCAGCCCAGAAGGCTGAAAGCCACTTTAATAAAGATTCAAAAAAAAAACTCCTCTTGTTCTCCATTTTTAGGATATTTTGTATTCAGTAATTTTTCAAATCAGTCAATTCAATACAGCTTATGATCGCATGCCAGTCTTTTATGAATGTAGTAGTTGAAGTTTAGAAGTGCAATTTATATGTTCATGCTGAAATACTGAAAAAAAGTCTTTAATTGAGTTTCAGGCTCTTAAGATAAATGGATTTGGAATGCAAAGATGATTCAAAAATGTGCTGGATTTATTATTTAAATGAGGATAGAAAAATATACAATATAATTTAAAGGTACACGATCTTCAGTCGCATCCCTTCCTTTCGCTATTGTCAGATTGACAACATAGCCCAGGATACGCCAACCAGCGTCTTGATATTTCAGCTGGAAGTCTTTTGTGATCATATGTCTCGTGGAAGCGTGAGGTAGGAA
The DNA here is from genome assembly GCA_034211315.2 of Aedes japonicus. Classification (NCBI taxonomy): domain Eukaryota; kingdom Metazoa; phylum Arthropoda; class Insecta; order Diptera; family Culicidae; genus Aedes; species Aedes japonicus. The sequence continues at coordinate 28,235 of JASCZW010004859.1, forward strand.
CATGTGAGGATGTAGGTTTTACCCTCCTTCTTGGTTGTCAACTCACCATCTGAAGCCCACCAATGAATAGTAGTGTATTATCGGAGAAAAATTCACAACCAACCGCTTTATACACATATGTACACTCAGGAGTTCACACAAATATTCACATCAATGATTCCTTGCGAACTTGTGTAAATTTTTCAGATTACGAAGATAGAAGGCACAGTAGGAGTGTCAATCAGATTTCTATATTGAAATAACCATTTATCTACTACCAATCAGACCAAGGCCGGTGTGGCGTCTGCTGTATATAGGTCCATGGCTGTACCTCGCCAACCTCGCTGTCTGCGGAGAATCCGCAGGTCACCTTCTACTTGATCGATCCATCTTGCTCATGGCGCGCCTCTTCCTCTTGTATCCATCCTTTTGAGTAGGAAATGAAATATCGCCGACCACATGTGCACACTGCTTGCCAAACGACAATCTTTTCCGTCAAAACAGTTGTATCTGCAATTGGGAACCTTTTTCCAATCGATTTGGTGTGGAATTGAGGTTCCAGCAGCGTTCTGGAGTCTTCTCTTACGAAAGTTTCGTCGTCCTTTAAACACACTGGGAGGGATTGTCCAAAATACGGTTGTACAGCTATTGGACCTTCATCTTGGCAGGACACATTCTACACCGGAGATTGCTTTTGTTCTTCTGCTTCATCATGTATTTAAATTCTTCAAATCAGCATTAGGAGCATCAGGATATGCTAGATCTGTATTTCTCGTTCAAAACACAAGTAGAGGCTGGTATGTCATCGTCAATACAACGACAACTGTTTGGTCATATTCGGGATTGCTGAAACCGCGTTTTCGTCCAGTTCTCGGAAAATCCTGCAGAACGCATTGCTCATTATACTTTTCAAACACTTGTTTTACACTTGTTGGAGGCAGTTTGACCTTTTTGGCAATCTGATTGTACGTTACATCCTTTTCAGTACACCATGTGAAGTTGTGTTATGTGAATATTTTATGTCAATAAAAGTCACGACCATGGTCAGGAATCAAACGAACGGACTCAAAAACTTGTTGGCGGTCGTGTTTATTGCTTCGACTTTGAAACAGGATGCATGAAAGAATGAATAGAAAAGCTTGTCCGATGGAAAACATTTGACGTTGAAGACTGTATGTGCTTTGCAAAGGATAGCAAATGCACCAAGAAGATCCCTTTTTTGCGATTCAGCAGGGTAAGCAGATTCATCAGTATCGAATTTTAACTTAATAAGTACCGTCGCATAAGTAGTCCAATACCGGCGGAAGTAGATGGTGGTGTCGCTGTACAATGTGCCTTTTCAGTGATTTGCATTGGTTGTAACTTGATCGGCATTTTGGGACCGTGCTGTCATAAAACACTCTATCCGGATAAAAATGCTGATTCCGGATGTGATTATTAAAATGCCGCTGCAGCTCTTCCACATAGACCCCAACTACTTCTCGACAGAACAAACATATTATGCTCGACTTTTCAAGCTAAAATGGAACAGATAAGAAAATTAATTTGTACCTACTAAAATATCGAGCAGTCTTACGTCATCCTGCTTCATTGTATCGAGAAATTACTCCATTTTCGCCGTTTATTCACCGTTTTCTCACCGTTCAACAAACAATATACGACCTACTCCACTTGCAAATTAAAACAATATGGCGCCTGGCGGTTGACAGATAAAAAGCCGAGCCTCATCTTACAAAACTGCTAAACCGCCATTTTGGCATGATAGGCAGCTGAGGTCGATTGAAGTTTGGTTAACGTTTGTTCTCGGCTTGTAGTGTTGCCGAGAAGTGATGCTGAGACTTTGCGTCGTTTGATTTTTAAACGAATTATCAGTAAAATATGAAAATGCCGAGTGAATTCAGCTAAATGTGTAATGGTGCCCGTGAATATTTTTTAAGTGTGCAGATTAACACTGAACAATTCCTAAGAATGGCCGAATACGTGAATTTATTGCTTAACCTTATTACTGAAAATGTATGGTTTATATTACTTCAGGCCTTGCCTATTTAACAATATTCTTTTATGTGGAGATGAATCCATATGAATTCAATAATTCAATATATAAATAACATGCTTGAATTCTATACAACGATATATATCGTCTGAAATTTGATTGTACATCGAAGAAATAAAAGTATGAGTTATCTATCTGCATCGTGCCTCTAGAAATAATGCAAGGCTGCAAGAGCTTCTGCCATCCACTCTTCTCTCGAATGGATAAACGGACGTGTAAGGTGGAAATGGTATATGAATTAAGAACGTGACAATCAGGTGAACTCCGCTTCGCTGATGTTGAAATACGATACTGGCAGCTGCAGCGGAATTTCAAACGTGTCGTTTCTCGCGAGCAAAACATTCAGAAGCGTATCTGCAGCAATTTGAGAAACTATCCACCCTGCAGCCACCATTAAATTTACAATAAGGGACTTGAATGCGTGTTCTCTCATCCGTATAATGCACCGATCTTGCGAGTGCAGTTTAATGTCAGCACGGTAGTTGTGAAATAAATTAAATCCTCATTGCATCTTGGATCGTAGACTTGGCTGCATTTTAATGTATCGATATGTGTTATGTGTGTCTACTTGAAATGGGAGAAGATTGATTTAAAAGTAGTTATATGATGATTCTTTTGTTACTTGAGTACCTAAACGTAAATGCACAACCATAAATGCAGCCATAGAGAACATCTAGAAGGCGGGTTACCTCATCAGGACTACGTTATAAAAAAAAGAAAAACAAAAACAAAAATATTCATTAACGTAGCGTCAGTTCGTATCCAAATTAATTGGGTTCAGTAAAGCCTGTCCACGTTAAATTTCAGACACTTTTCTTTCATTGCAGATTTTGAATTATTACACGGATCGCTCAAACGTTTCACTCATGTGACCGCTGAAACTCTCCACTTCATTTCGTGGTACAGCATATTTACATTTTTGTTACATTCAGTAAAATGGCGCCATATCATGTGGAAGTGCACAAACGCATTTTGTACGAATGGCAGCAAAATTCAAATTCATCGGCGATCTTGTCAAGAAACCAAAACTACTGTTTTGTGTTTGCAAATCAGTCGACCAGCGCTTGACTGTGGAACAGAAGATTGAAAGTGGAACAAATGGAAAAGTATGCCCCTGACAAATGGACTAAAAGGTGGTAGCCATTATTGAGAAAGATCCCAATCTCCCTGTGCGAAATGTGGCTCGCAAAGTTGGGAAGTCAAAATCATACGTACAAAAAGTGAAGCAGAGGCAAAGACTGAAGGCGTACAAATACGTGCCAAAAACACCCAATCCACCAAACTGTCCAGAACTTCGCCCAACAGGAAACTACTGGGCTCTGGTTAAGAGGAAACTCTTCGAGATTTAGAAGAAAGCAAATGGTACCGTTGATTTCAAGAGAAGATGGAGAACCGTCACGGCGGTCGTATCTGAGGATACCGTACGGAACCTGATGGCGGGTGTACCACAGAAAGTTTGAGAGTTTTACAGAAAGAAGGATTAACATATTAATCAATTGTTTCTTATGTAAATACAACTACAATATTATGAAATAAACAATCGGTTTTTGCCTTTGCTTCACTTTTTGTACGAATGACTTTGACTTCCCAACTTTGCAAGCCACGTTTCGCACAGATAGATTGTGAGTTTTTCGCAATAATGGCTTCCACATTCTCGGCCATTTGTTGAGAGCACACATTTTGTTTTTTCCACTTCCAATCTTCCGATCCACAGTCAAGCACTGATAAAATGATTTTCAAACACTTGGTAAGTTTTAGTTCCTTGGTAAGCTCGCGTACCCATAAGTTCGGATTTCACTGCCGTTCGAACAAAATGCGTTTGCGCACTTCCACTTGATGTGACGCCATTTTACCCAAAATGAAAAAGCAAGATTGTAATGCAATTTCGCATGATTTTGTTTCATTTCTCTTAATGGATCATAACTTCGAGAAAAAATGCAACATTGGTCGTGGACAAAAAAGCAACACATCAATTCGCTTTGAAAAATTTAATGGCTCACAAAATAAAAAAAAACGATCACGATACACAACCTTACTGTAGGTATAAATCGATCAAAATTGTCTTCAAGCATTAACATAAATCAAATTGTTTCCCTTACGAAACCCATCATCACACTTTTGTGAGTGTCCCAATAGCATCCTTACTATTCGTATAAATCGGTTCAAATCAGTAATCGGTACTAATATTGAACTTTTTTACTAGACGCCATGTGAATTGATCTTATCGTTTACCAAAACGAACCCTGCTGCCAACCAATCCTTTTATCCATCATCCCACCCAAGTAACACGAAATGTTTGATTGCATGCCTTATTGCCTAAATGTGACAGATGATTATGTTACCATTCCGATGGTGGTAAACCTTTAAGGGTACTACTATAGAATTGAAATAGCGCAGAAGGTGGAGCCTACGAAACATAGTTTATGTCAGACAATTGTCATAAACAAAAAAGTTTGAAACATTATTTAAACAAATTTTCGATGCCAACAAAAAGGCTTTCATGAACCAGGTTCATACTATGGACTCCAAGCTTCCTAGATCGGTGTTCTTATCACTCGACCATTTCAACATATAAGATATAGAGTAGTCAGAATTCTCTTAAACCTTATCAGCATCATACATATTTGCCAACCTAATTGGGGACTTCAATTGATATTCGCTTTGATATAAGTAAATTCAGGCTAGTGGTATTAATTTGAATAAAAAGCATTTGCTCAAGCAAATAATTGTTTGCGCTGACGTTTTGAAATAACAAAACATTATCATACAACTAATTTTACGCATCCCGATGTTGGCAATTGGCAACTGAAATTTCATTCTAGCATGAAAGAACTAAGTTCTTGAATGTTGCAGTGACAAACAAGTACATGACATAAATATCTATTTGATATATATTTGTCTCAAGCAAAGCTCAAACATTGTATTGTTCCGTCCAATACGACGCTAACCAAACATACCTGACTAGTTTTGTTGACGTTTGGCTTTTCTCGCATATGTTTGTTTCTTGAAATATGAAAGACTTATGATGATACTCTTATAAAACATAATATACAGACAAGATTTCAGTCGTAAACAAACATGTCCTAGCTGAAAAACATCAAACACATGTATGACAAATAAATTAGGCGGCTAACAGAATCTGGTTTTTAATTGTATCAAACGATTACTTTCATGACAAAACTAGTCAAATCACATTGTTATAGATCTACAGCATGACACATGATAAATAATGCAGGAATATTTACGTTTTCAGTGCTACTTGGGCAGTGATCTCTTGTGGAAGTGCAGAGGTACTCTAGGCTTCCAATAAAACGAGTATCACGTCAACATACTCCCACCTGTTCCTAATTTGACCTGCATTAGGGCGGACCGTCACCAGTGTTGCCTTAGTTTGGGGTCACCAATTATTACACATTGAAGATGTATGCTAGTCCCAAACATCATTGGTTGATTCTTTGCATAATCTGACTTATTGTAGCATAGGAAGTTCAACGACAACAGGCGCTCCTCTCTGTTTGATATAATCAAGCTCTATAAACCACTGATTTCAAATTCAATTTTAAGGTACACTTGAAGAAGTTTTCAAGACTCATTTGATAACACCACACATAAAACTAGATATTCTACATAACATCGATAAAACAGCCATAAAACCCTCATAAGTTCCAAAAGGCCCATACTACAGGAGGTTCTCAAGACTATTCCCAAGGTTTGCTTAAAACTTGATAGTATTATCGGTATATACTTGTGATGGCATTCAAGACATGCTTAAAACTATAATAAAACTATCACAAGTTTTGATAGTTTTATGATTTTCCTCTTTAAGAACACTTCCAGTCCATCACAAATATGTTTCGAAGATTCCATATTTTAATTCGTTCTTCTGAATTGGGACTTTTTTTTGTTTATAGTTGAGTGGAAGCTTCTAAAAAAAAAATTTCGATATACATATGATTCTTCTTTTCCAAAGTGGATACGTATGTAAATTAATTGTAAAATTGATCATAAATACATCTGTCTTTTGCCTGCAATTGATAAATTTTTCATGCAACATTCAGTTAATTGGTGTTTTATAACATAAAAAATCGAAATTTTAATGCGCTACTGAATTATTGCTAGAACATTGACATATTTAAAAAATAAAAAAATAGTTGAAAATTCAACAATTAGGTGACAAGGTTGATAAATTGTAAGATCTTGAATAAATTGTGTCTACAATCCAGTTTAAGTTTCAAAATGAATTTTAAACAGCATTGTTTGTTCGTTTGTGGCATTGGAAAAACAAGAGTTTTGTTGCATACTTATGTATATGGCTACCATTCCGAGGGAATCCAGAATAGCCAGCTCACCATTTTATCAATGGTATAAAACCACCATAAAAAGCAAATAAAACTTATATTTCTTGCACAAGACAGACAAAAAGTGTTATAAGGGAACGTCCATTAATAACGTAACCCAAAAAATGACTCTTTATACCCCCCCCCCCTCTCTTGTCATATATTTTGTATGGACTTTCAAATTTTTTTTTATGGATCGTCACGTTTTCCCAAACCCCTTCTCCCCCCTTACAGCGGTTACGTTTATTGTATGGACCTTCATTTTTTTTTGTATGGATCGTCACGTTTTCACAAACCCCCCTCCCCCCTTACTGTGTGACGTAATTAATGGACCTTCCATAATAGCGCTGTAATGAATGAAATGTTAGATTCGCCCTAAGGGAAGGTCCATTAATTACGTCACGCAGTAAGGGGGGAGGGGGTTTGTGAAAACGTGACGATCCATACAAAAAAAAATAAGGTTCATACAATAAAAGTAACAAGGGGCAAAAGGGGGGTTATAAAAAGCCAATTTTTGCGTGACGTAATCAATGGACGTTCCCTAATGAAAAAAAAACCCGAAATGTGTTCTATTTTTATTTTCACTCTTAACACACTCTCTCTCATCAAGTTTGCCCTTCCTTATGAAATAAACGAAGCCATGCAAGTGTGTGGGAAAACCATTTTATTCATTGCTGTATCGCCGAGTGCCTAGACAATGTTGGACTTTTATTCCATTCATTTTATCTTGCTGAATAGTAACACACTAGAGCCATGACGCAGGCGGCCTCGGTTCAAATCTCGGTTGCGTATCATTTTGTTTTGTGAGAAATTGAACTTCCGGACTCCAATCTTATACTCAACACTAAAACACTGCACAACCTCACTCACACATTGAGTTTTTAAAGCGAATTGATGTGTTGCTCTTTTGTCCACGACCAATGTTGCATTTTTTCTCCAAGTTATGATCCATTCCGAGAAATGAAACAAAATGATGCAAAATTGCATTACAATCTTGCTTTTATATTTTGGGTGAATGAGTAGGAAAAGAGTCCGCCTTCCAAATATTTTGTTTGAACATTTGGCCAGCCGCACTGACCCGTCCCAAGCCCGGAAAGAAGCGGCCACCTTGCCTACCGTCTTCCGTTTGAGCTTCTGTTGAATTCTCCGGAGGCTTAAAAGGGTCGAACGCATGGTTCGGCTCGATGTACTCTCTCTTTTCCAGCAGTGCCAGAATATTGTAGATGTATCCGGGATCGTGTCCAGCCAACACAAAGTGGGCCACGATGGCCGACTTTTATAGGCCCGGGTGGAGCAGGGGTACGAATAAACCACAGATCGAAGTTTTTTCACTGTTCTCACCATTGCGGCCGAAAACAAACTAATGAGGTTGTGAAATTTTAACAGTATATAGGCAACTAGTATATATTAACTACTTACCGGTGGACCGACCAATGTAATCGCATGAAAAATCGGAACATTCAACCAAGTATCCTGGTATCAATTCCATTCGGGATTTATGAGACAACAAATCTATTACCACACATCAGTTCATAAGGGAAGTAATGCCGATGATCCCGGTCCATGTACTGATGGGTTCGATAAAAGTGGCCTAGGTCGTCTTCTTGGCATGACAAATCAGCCCAGGCGGAAAGTCCTGAAAATACGAAATAATTAGAATTAACAAAACGCAGTTTATTTTTTGGTATCAATTCGTTTATTTTCCGATGGCCCATTTCCTCACAAGGACGGCAGGAAGATGACTCCATCACATGAACCCAACATATCGAACCCATCAACACATGGGCCGGGACCAACGACTTGATTTCCCGAAGGAGGACGTGATCAGAAATAGTTCGTCTCAGAAAACGGCCTCGCCTGCAATTGACCTATTGGGGTGAGAGGCAACCACGCTTACCACTACACCACCAACGCCGTCGTTTCATTGTTTTGTAGCCGATTGAATTAACGTGCCAATTGTATATTTAGTACATCAAACCAAAATCATCAATTCGATGAGTCAGAAATGGGCGTAGTGCTCTACACTACAACGTTTTAAAATAAAACATGAAATTTTCTGCGCTTTCTAATGCACATAAAGGGAACGCTAGGTTTGGCAGAAATGTATGGGATATTGCATGTAAATTTAAACTAAGTAACCAGGTCTGTTGTTTGAAAGATTGGCGAAAATTTCGTCAATTAATGGTATGGTGTATGAAAGATCGCATGCAATTACGTTGTTTACGCTTGCTTTGGCTTGAAATTAAACGAGGGCAAATTTAACATGCCTGTTAAAATTCATTATTATTTTCTGTGTATTTGGTTATCTAAATTGATTATTTAAGAACTACAACTTGTTAATGATAACAGAATTATAAACCTGATACCAAACAAGCCAGCATAACGATATTCTTTGGAATTATATATTATTCTCTAACTGGTGAGCTATTAAAATGAACGTTTTCAAACTTTTTTCTTGTTCACTTTGTAACAATAACCCGTGGAACTCTCTAGAACCAGCCTCATGAATGAATGATGCACCCTTATTGTATGGAGGCCTGTCTTCAATATTCAGAATGTTGTGCGTGTCATATGATGTGAATCGAACCCATCATCTCTACCCATCATTACTTCGATATGGAAGGCATGAACAGCGCCTATACGATTCCATAAACCGTGTGTCCCTGGTCATTGTGATTTGTTGAAACTCTGGAGCGGTTGGTACACGTCCGGCATTTGATGGTCTACGCACAATCGAAAACGGGAAATGACGCATTTGGGAGTAATTCAAGCAACGGACGCAGTTTTGTTCTGTTTGCTAGCGCGACGTGCTTCAAAGGATACTCACGTTAAGGTTTACTACAAACTACAATCAACTTTTACGGAGGACATTTTTGAGTTTGACTGTGAGTCGTTCATTGAAAGTTGCCAAATGTAAGGCAATCGAATGCTTGCATACTTTCTGATAATGTTCTATAACTGTATTTATCCGAACATATATAGCGGCTTCTTGTCAAGCAGGATAACATTATAACTAATTTCATGTTTCCCCTCCATGCAGCATTGTTTCCATCCATCAAATTGTAGACCCGTACTGCAAATAAACAGTCTCCAGCACAACGAGAATACAAAATATTCAATTCAACAAGGGAAAAAAAACCTAACCTAAAACCAGATAGATGTGAATTGGAACAGGCCACAGATGTTCATCCGCAGTTGACTAATCTACGATTAAGCTCCGGGTAAACGGTTTCCGGTGAGCCAAATTCGAAGGGCGTGTTGTTGTTGCTCGCGCTGTAGTCACTGAGCTGTTACGGAGATATAAGCGTTGGTGTGAAACGGCAAAATGCTGGCGTGGCGTGGCGTGGCGGGGTTTGTGGGTTTACAACGAGGGAAACATTAATCTTACTGAAAAGGGGAATTTAAGTGTACTAAATTACGACAGCGTATACTGATTGTCTGTACACTCAAATATATGTTGTAATCGTTGATATCGCTGTCATTGAGCCAAGCTGCGTGGAAATTAATGTGTGGAGCTTTTATTAACTTTCTATGTTTTCATTGCCTAATTTGGCTTCGAAGTGTTTTATGTTGAACGTGCACACCTTCCATTCTTCTTGGTTCTTTAACGTGTAAGTTGCAAGTACTTTGTCATCTTTCAGCTTAGTGTTGTGCACGTGTAGATTTTAATTCGTAATTTACATTCTATAGTAAAAGCATGAACGACTGTCACCACAATGTTCAAAACTTGATTCAATCAATAAAACTGGAACAAAACTTGAGCAGCGACAGAATATGGCCTAACAGTATGCGTAGAGATCGTCTTGTAAGGACGTTCCTTGCAATGCAGGTGGCCGCCAACGCAATCAACAACATAATCTGGTTGGAGAAACTTTCCCCTTCGTGATAATGTCATTGATTTTTGGGGACGATCCAAACTTTGCGATCCAAAGTTTCCAATGCTTTGCCTATAAATACTGTTTGCCGCTTTTTTCAATTGTTGCTCCAGTTTTTCTCGATAGAGTTTTAACAGTTCGATTAGGTTTTAATGATGACAGTCATCCATAATTTTACTGGAGAGTTTTATGATGATGGTGCAATGTACCCTTAGTAACTGTATTTTTGGTATAATCCTTTGCCCGGGTGGGTGGATTCCAAAATGGCGTCAGACATCGACCAATGGCCTAGAGGTGACCACCTGTACAACTTTGTCCAAGACGGTAATAAGCCAATTCTGGACTACTACTTACGAGCTGAAAAGCCTTGACCTACTGAATAATTTTGCTGAAGACTTTCATATGGCAGGATCTCGAGACATTCCAGGTTTGAACCAATTATGTAGTTATGTAATGAACCAAGCTTGTGATTATCACTTGAAGATGCGATGGGGGATCGTTGCCCTGATTTTCCCAATTGTAACACTTAGTAATATATTTCTTGTCTTCTTTAATTAAACGTGATGGAATATCGTAAGCGAGTGGAAACTCATAGGGAATGATCTCTCATATGCATCCGTCGAACCATTCTGAACGGCGGTTGTGAGAATATCATCATGACAATCTCACATACGCCTAGCATGTTACCTGTAACTCATGCTTTCTCCTTTTTCTTTTTCCTGTTCTCTTCCCTATCCCATGGCCACGAACGGTGTCTTATGATACATTGTGAGTCTATATATGCGCTACTAAAGTTAGCTTTTCAGAAGCAGAAACACCAAGACGACAATATGGATCCTACATCAAAGGAAGGTTGAAGCACTTTAAGATCAACAAAAGGGTAATATTACGAAAAGGAGAAGCAAACAAAACAGAACACCCAAAGAAAACACTCCTAACAACTGGAGAAAATTCAACAAACAAAAGAGACGAGTCGGCAGCAAAAAGTAAAAAGTCTAAAAGTGGACCAGCAAAGTATGGTGAGATTCAACCAATTAGAACATTTATATATGTAATATGTAAGCGTCTGGTTTGATTAGTTTTGAACCTGGAAGTGTGTTAGTGGCTCATTGTGTGTGAAAATAATCTCAGAAGGCGTGACCCTCAAGAAATCTTGAAATGGGAAACTGAATCTGAAGTAGAGCTAGCACGTTCTAACTCCCGGATTAAATGTGGTTTCAAGGGTCACAGCTGCTTTGAGCCTCAAAGGTGGACGTTCCATCAGATGCTGGATGCATTGACTGAAAAGCTCATTGGATGAAGACCGGTCGTCATCGGAGGAGACTTCGAACTTGGGCTGAGGAGTTGGACAGCAGATGTACCAACGCTAGAGGGTGCAGCCTGCTAGAAGCTTTGACAAACTTGGAAGTTACACTATCAAACGTAGGTTCTACCAGCACTTCCGCAGGGACGGTCTTGAACCCGTCGTAGATGTTACCTTCTGTAGTTCGTCGCTGGCGTCCGGTATAGTATCGTCCAGCGAAATCCTGTCACAATACGAAGGACAAATACAACGACAACGAATTCTCGAACCAGAACGCGGACGAGCTGACGAATACGTTATTAAGGGTATGCAACGTTATTAAGGGTATCTGGGCCACGTAGATTATGCCTGTGGAAAGGCGGCGAAAGCCATCAATGTGGTGGCCAGAATCATGCCGAATAGGACCTAGTAGTAGCAAGCGGCGTCTACTGGCTAGTGTGTCGTAATCGATATTATGATACGGATGTCCAGCCTGGAGCGCAGCGCTGGAAAACAAGTGAAACCGAACAAGAACAATTTATTCAGGCTCATGGCCATGTGAGTCGTGAATGCGTACAAAACTATTTTATTGAAGGCAGTATGCGTAATTGCCGGGATGATCCAGATTGGCATGATTCTCGCGGAGAACAATGAGTGTTATGAGTGAGTTTCAACTCAGTTTTGAGTCGTTTTTGACTCACTTTCGACAGAAGTGGAGTCACTCAAATTTGAGTAAATGTTACTGGCATTGACAAGTCGACAAATCAAACATCCATTTGATTTGAGTCGATGTTTTTGAGTTGTCGACTTGTCAATGCCAGTAACATTTACTCAAATTTGAGTGACTCCACTTTTGACGAAAGTGAGTCAAAAACGACTCAAAACTGAGTGGAAACGGCTGGCCGTGTGCACACAATATATCGCTAGAATAACTATCACAAAGCCATCAGTGGTACTTGAGCGCCTTCCAAACGTCTTCTTTTGCCTGTTGAGGTGTTGGACTTGTCCGTGCCTTGACCTACCCCGCAGTGGAATGTTAGGCAAAAGATGACGTCTTTGGTTCGAGTACTACTGTACACATGCCCTTTCGCTCAATTTTCAAAAACATCTGTTCTATTTCCAACCTGCCGTATACTGACGGAACTTTCAACACTTTCTCTTCATATCTTTCAATCTAGCAAAAACATTAATGTCCTCTCTTGGTGCCTCATGGTGATGAGCGAACATCTCCTTCTACATAATATATACACATTTTTCAAAATATATGGATAAAGACAAGTCATCCATGTCACCATTGACGGTTTTAACGTCTCGCGACGGACAGCCGTCGTACACTTGATCTAGTTGCACATGAAACGCTTGCTCGACCACCTACGTCAAACTTTGAAATTTTTGACATTACTACGCACCAGTCTACTTTGACCATCGCAATCATGCAGTGTAGAGAAGGCAGCCGAAACGGAAGGTACGCCACCTACTACAATGGGTTTGAAGCGGAAGGAAATAAACGCATCCATCTCCAGCGAATGCACTAGAAACTTGATCGTCGCGGTGTTAACTACGCATCTTGTATCGGTCGTCTATAATAAAATAAAAGTGTAACGGTAGGCAAAATAAACGTGAAAATATAGAGAAAATTGAATTCAACCGTGTTACCGAAAGCATATCAGGGTGGTAATAGATTGGCCTTTCAGGGCAATTTTTGAATGCCTTTCAGTGCATAATTCTAGGGCACTTTTCAGGGCCAACTCTCAGTAAAGTGGTAGTTCCTTCCGGGGCAAAGCGTGTGAGAACCAGCAGAGTTCTGTTGGAGCTAATTTGGGCCCCAACAACACTTCTTTTTCGTCATCGGAACTCCCTTCGTGTGGGAAGTGAAAGTTGATGATACTATACAGTTGAAGAAATAGTCCTCGATCCTCAGCTTGCGCATTCTGGTAACCATCCAGTCACGCTTTGTACATTTTACCCAGCACTACAATGCCGGTACCCACGCATCCCCTATGTCATGTCCAGAATAGTTCCTGCAGTACTACGACTTCGAAGTCACGTGGTTCAAACTCGTCGTAGATTATTCTATCGCAACGCTAATGTTATTTAGTTTTATCTTATTGTTATTGCGATAAACAATTTTTATCTGTTGCGAATTAATCAATGAATAAATAAATAAACCAGGGAAGCAGACCTACTTGCAGCTGCATGTTGGATTGGAAAAAAAAAGTTTGCAAGAAGAGCTTGGTATTGATTGACTCATAACTTTGAGTGATAAATCAATTTTGATTAAATATATTGAAATATCAATATAGAGCTTGTCCAAAGAAAACGTTCCAACATGATATGTAAAACAAATTTTTCCCTTTTTTGACAGAGAACTTATTACATCAACAGCATAGTGATACCTTGCGACAACTTTATTGTTGCACATCAACAAACCAGGTTAATCAGCGTATCTTAATTGTCAAGCAATGCAACACTACAATCATTATGTATCCCTAGGAATAAAATCAACGTTGCATGTCCTGAATGTCCTTCCGAAATTTTGGAACATGTTGCGCCATAAAAAAGCACTCCATGGTTCATTTTCTATGTTTTCTGGCTTTACACCGAGTGGATAAATTTGTCACAATCTTCAGCTGCCGCTTTCCGTATATGGGTGCAGAGAATGCGCATGTCATGTTCTAATATGAAAACCTTCATACCCCTTTGAAAACTGGCAACAGCTGAATCCTCAGCATTGATATGATTGAGAACAGTTATGGTATGGAGGGAAAATGTGGCTAGGTTTTGTCGTGTATTTAATGCTGGAAACTCAGATGTGGTGAATATGAATCACAACAGTAAAATATAATAGTATGTTATAAAAAAATTCAACGCAATCGTTCATTACAACTCCATCGTATTATATTCAGTAATCTCTGATATTGGTTCGTAAACTTTCGTAATGGTTAGTATTTATTTTGTCTTATTTTTATCAAAATTTACATTATATGTCAGTTATTGCTAATACATCGCATTTAAAGCTTTTAGTAGCTTTGAAATCAGAAATTGGTTTAAACCACATTTTCAGCTAACACTGAGTGGCTCCACGTGATTAATGCATTTGCGTTGAATTCATCACACGTACACAACATAAAATTTAAATATCGCATCAAAGTAGGTGTAATGCTACATGCAGTTTATATGTAGTGAAGGAGATTTGAGATGATGGCTTTATTTTATTATGCCAAAGGTGTCAAAAAACTGTTGGTTCAAAGGTTTGGATGGATCAGTCATTCGTCTCGCCTCATTTTCAATCACTATTCTTCAAATGCTCATTTATTTCATTTTGGGCTGGAAGACAGCAATGTCAGTGGATGTGAACAAGCTTATCAGGACCCAGATAACATGAGTTGGTTATGTGCTGAACATCGTTGAGTAAGATCAGTGATTGGGCTCGAAATAAACATCCCAAGTTCGAATGAATTGACGGTTTAAGAATGAGCAAAACAGTTTTATCAATAATTCTTAACCCTGATCATCATTCCCATGTCATCTTTAGATGACTGGTCAACGAAATACTGAAGACAACAATCTAAAACGACACACACACATCTGAATCAATTTACCTGGCATTTGAACATGCGCTGACCATCTAAGCAGGCTGCATCTGCATCTGCATAACGTTTTGAAAGTGCGACTACGGAACCCTAAAATTAGTGACATAGTGCGGACCTTCTTTCATTCGTGCATGACCAGCTATCTTCCGTATGCATTTGCGGAATCACAAAAATTAGCCCAACTTTATTGTTAGCAGCCGAAGGACTACTAACGGACATAAAATTCTTGCGCGAAATTTTACTGGACGTCCATTTAGAACTGGAAATCTCGCGCTATGACACCTTGGCACACCTTCAGTCGCATCAAGCGTTCCTGGCCAGTGAATGAATAGAACGATTGCAGCGCACTAAGGAAGCTGCCTTGAAATTCTACAACCCTTCATGTTTTCAGAATTACATGCGCGTTTTTTGGAAGAAGTATTAATAGTAATGTAAATACAACTAATCCTCCAAAAGACAAAATGCCTTTGCCTTCTAAACAGAATACGACTAAAATTTTGGTGTATTGCAAAAACTTCAATCGCATAAAAAGCCCAGCCAAAATGAAAGAAGTTCAGCAAAAACTTTTAAAATCTTCTTTCAACGTTATTCTGGCAACCGAAACAAGCTGGGATGAACGCGCAGAAGCAACCGAAACAAGCTGGGATGAAATTTATGGAAATAACTTTAATTTATTCCGGAATGAATGTAATTTGCAACATAGCAATAAAAAATCTGAAGGTGAAGTTCCCATTGCCATAAATGAGAACTTTTCTTCTCAATAACTAAAAACTATCAAGCACAACGAATTTGAGAATGTTGATGAAACACACTTTTTTGCATCTGTCACACTTTTCCCGAACATGCAAATCTTTCGTTTTTTTTTTTTTTTTCAAAATGTCAATATTAAAGGCCGTTCACACCAAAATCCGGACCAAGTATTTATCCTCTTTCTTAGTCAAATCACTACGAAATGGAATGAAACTAGTTATGTACATAACCAATACATAGACAAACGTTAATCTCATACATTGTTTACAAAAACGCATTTTGTATTCAAGATGGCGCCGTCTGAACTAACACGCAGGACATCTATCTTCACAAATCACAAATATTTGGATAATCCCAATTCTACTGTTCGATTCATCGCATAATCGTGAAATGTGCCATAATCAACTATTGCAGATGTGATTAAACGTTATAAAGAGGGTCTAACTGTCGAAAGAAAAGCTGGAAGTGATGGTGAACATGGAAAAAGCAACACAAGGAAGAAGAAAAGAGTCCTTACTGCTTTCAGGGAAATCCGAAAGTGTCAACACGGACAGTTGAGAAAAAAGTGAAAATGTCAACCGGTTTTGTGCAAAAAGATAAGTCTAACGCTGGATTGAGGTCATTCAACGCTCAAATCGGTAAAAACACACTCCCGAAAGCTTAATGAACAACTTCTCACAAAATTCCATTGTGTTGTCATGGATGACGAAACATACTGCTTCAAAAAATTCAAATATCTCTCGGGCTCTTACCTCTCTTGAGAAGACATGCGATTCCATCCTTGTTTTGGCCAGACTTGGCCAGCTGTCATTACATTAAAGATACAATCACTTGCTATGAGCAAAATAACGTTATATACGTTCCCAAGAATTGTATTCCACCAAATTGTCCACAGTTGATGGTGTTGGTGTGTGGACTCGGACCGAAAATAGACCGACGGAAAATAAATTAAGACAAATCAAAAGAACAAAGTTTATCAATAATGTCGTCTTGATTTCTAAGTGATCAATTTCATCCCGAATTGAATATTGGTATTACAATGAAATAAACTAGTTGTGCTTTCAAAATATTCTCTCATACGTGGTTAAACTATTATTGGCGGCTAGTACACACAACAGTTCTTATTTCAAAATTGAATTGCCTACTAAAATATTCTTCTACCGTATTCCAAAACAATTGGCAACAGTGATTAATTTCACCCGAATTTACGGTATTTCTATTCAGCAAAATTTCATATTTTGGCTTACATCAAATTATTCATATAAAAACTCAGCAAAATGCATCCTAAGACTTTTTATTTACGAACTGCACTGAATACTTTTTGTGTGCTTACATTAATGTCACCTTTATGAAAACATGAAGTATTTCACACCGCAAACGAATATTCAATCTTCACATATAACACTCCCTTCCCCGGTGACTGAGAATGTAAAGAAGTGGCGGAATATCATAAAGCAAAGAACTAAGAGGGAAACGTAGACTATGGACAATAAATTGGCCGAACACAATAAGTAGTCAAATTTCTTTTAATTATTCAGTGCCTTATATGAGTAACTATATCAAAAAAAAAAAAAAGAAGGCTAACATAAAACATTAAATTACCATTGCGGTTTAATCCACAAAACAAAAATCACACAAATGATATCAAAAGTAAAACACTAGCATAAATTAGCATAACTATGCAACCAACTTAACATAGCCATAGCTTAACATATTATGTACATGAAGAACAAACCCGTAAAGTCAAAACTGAAGTCAAATCATGCCCCAAACACTTCTTCGATTATGTAAAAACGCATTTGAAGAGTAGCAATTTCCCTTACAAATGCATTTTGACGGAAATGTAGCGATAATCCTTCTGAAATATGAAAGCTTTTAGCAACATTCTTCCAAGAAGCATATGCCACATTCTCCGAAGAAAGCCGCGATTGCGAGTTTTTTTTGCATTTATACCAGAATTTTCAAATAATATATCCACAATACTTATTATGTTTTTATTGCGTAAAGTACGCTAATTAATGTTTTGAAATCCTAAATATCTTCCCTGCTGGGGCCACTTACAAGTGTGGGTGGTTTACTTCAGCAGAATACAAACATATTCTGAAACATCGAGTTTGAGAACCGATTTAAACCAACAGCAAGGATGCTTTTGGGGCCTCTTTCAAGTGTAGGTGGTTCATTTCAGCAGAATACGAAAATATGTTTAAACATCGAGTTTACGGACCAATTTCAAGCAGCAGTAAGGATGCTGTTGTGGCCACTCACAAGTGTGGGTGGTTGGTTTCAGTAGAATACAAACATATGTTTAAACATCGAGTGTAAGGACCAAATAAAACCAACAGTAAAGATGCGGTTGGGGCCACTCACAAGTGTGAATAGTTTTCTTCAGCACAATACAACAATATGCTGAGACATCGAGTTTGAGGACAGATTTAAACCAACAGTAAGGATGCTGTTAGAGCCACTCAAAAGAAGTTTGTTTCAGGTGAATACAAAATATGTTGAAACATCGAGTTTGAAGACCGATTTGAGCCATCTCTTTCGCTCTCTTTTCTCTCTCTCTCTCTCTCGCTCTCTCTCTCTTTCTCTTCTCTCTCTCTCTCTCTCTCTCTCTCTTTCTCTCTTGCACATGCCCATTACCTACAAAACTAGAAAAAACTACCGATGTGCATTTGTTCTTTACTTTTTATAATCACTATTTGCCGGTTTCCCGCATTCCCGCTTTCGGTGATTTTCTCTACATTACTCTCGAGTGGATATACACAACATCCAAAACACTCATTATTATTGATATAATTGTAAGTTTCATAACAAAACTTGAAATAAAACGTTTACTCTGTCGATCACATATTATTGCTTGGCAAACTTTAGGTGAACTATTTCGAAATTTGTAGAACAAAGTCGTATGAGACAAAAACTCATGACTGCATGATGGTGTGAGAATGACAAGAAATCTCATGATAGTTCATTTCTTCTCGTGACAATGAGCAAAATATGCTTGAACATACTGTTTGGTATGTTTGAGGTACTATGTGTACCTAATAGAACGTCATGTTTTAGCTTTACAGAAAAACTTAAAACAAAGTCTACTGAAGTTCCAAAATAAAAAATTTTACTTACTACATACTTATCTTTGGCGAACTTGGTTGAATCGATATTATGTCTGATGCATTTTTAAAAGATATTTACTGCGCTTTATTTTCTAGAATTTATAGACTACTCCAAAAAATATAAATACAATTTTCCTCTAAAATAAAAAAGACCATACTGTGATTTTCGATAATTTTATTCTCAAAAATAGTAAATAACAATGTTTTCTTTCCTTCTTCCCATTTATTCATCTTCGTCAAAGCCCAGAAAGTTTTGATGAGTGCGAATCTCAGGGCAGTTTGGTGGATTCAGCTCCTTTGGTACAAATACGACATTGTTCCTTTTGTACTTTTTATAATCAAATTTTATCTAGTTTTCATCGTCCATGATAACTTAGCCCGATTTATTGATCAGCAATTTGTCGTACAGCTTTCGAAGGCCTTGGTTTGACAGATTCAGCCTGTTTGGTGCTTCGTTTTGGCTGGTTTTGCTTCCAACGCGTCTTCATGCCCATTCTCTCTTTGGCATGCATAACATTAGTCACCGAAGTTCTTAGCTTTTTCCCAACATCACGGACAGATGCTGAAGGATAACGCTTGAAATTGTCCTCTACCGTTCTATTGATTGTGGGATCAGAGGGAGCGAGTTTTCTACCCCGTCTCGGGGAATCCGTAATGCGGTTTAAACTGCTTCGACGCTCACAGCTTCTTTCATTGCTGGTTTTCTGTTTGTAATATCACTGACGGTGCACCGTTTGTGCGCTATCCGTTTTCTTTTATCGGAAGATTTTTTTCTAAATGTATTGTTTTTATAAATATATAAATGGTTTTTTTTTTACAGTGTACTTTCTTTTTCTGTATAGTTTTTTCCATTATCAATTACTTTGCTGAAGACGTCAAATTGATCAAGCAAATCATTCTCGAGCTATAATTTTGTTCAGTCAAACCAGTCATTTTGCTAAACGCCCTTCTCAAAAGATTATAAAGATATAAAAATTATTAACTGATGATGCCAAATTTTGGTACCGAATTGTGATGTCAAGTGACCAAACTCATAAGGAACGTTTATGCTAAATTCCAAACACATCAAAGAATACAAAAAAAATACGATTTGCGAATCGCTATGGAACTGCTCTTATATTGTTTTCTAATGTTTTATCATGAATGTCATGCATTATTCGTAAATGTTTTTTCAATATTCTACTATTGTCCACTCTGTGAAAATCAAATGCATAGAAATATACATGTGATTGAAGTATCAATTAAGGATCCTATAAGTATATCTTCAGAATACGACTAACACATGCACAACAAAATATTTTCTTCACAGTTTTGCCTACTTATGCTTTTTAGCCTTATAACAATTTAAACATCAAACCAAACCGATTATTAGTTTTATAACTAGTTATACATAACAAGGGTGGAACAAGGTCAACATCAGTCGTAATCTTGTGCAATAGTTGACCGAACACTGTGTCTCTAATTAAATTTCGAATATCCACAGCTGCTTCAAAACAATTCGGCACATTGCAATTTCACAGAAGGAGATGCTGACTAAACTGTTGCCTGGTACATACATATCGCTTGTATCGTACAAATGCACACATGACCTGCATCGCCGGAATCAGAGAACAGAGGAGAGGGAGGTTGAATTTTGGCAAGTTTTGTGTTGTTTTAATATACTTTAATTACTGGAACGTGAGAACTTTTCCCTTTGGCTTCTGCCCGTTGATGACGTTCAGAGCTGTACATTTCCTTGGCACAACGGTTGTTCATATGTGAGTAGACACGAGAGGGCAATGAGCGCTGGCTCTCTTAACTGTCGGTGAGGACTTTTCTCGTTTTGGGTCGTGCTGTGCATATGTGACTAGAGAGATTCCGCTGCCGTACTAGATAGATACATACAAGCAAAGGTGCACTGCTCTGCTTTTGGAGACAGTTGCTTTTAGCTATTGGCATATGGTGTGAAATAGATTTGAAACTTTGTTCATGTGTGCTTGCAGCGGCAAAGGCACAACTTTAAAGTGGTTGTTAAGATTACTTAACGGCTCGAGGATTACTACTATCATTTGAAGCTTTTGTTGATGTCATGCCCTTAGTTATGAGTGATAGAAGGTAGGTTCATTCTTTCCTCTTTATTTTAATAATTTTAATGTTATTCACAACATCAACAAACTTTGTCAATTCAACACTTTTAGTGCAATTAAAAATACTGTAAATTCAACAAATTAGGCTGCACAACCTTTTTTTTCACCCATACGTTCTAGTGAGCACCAAGTGCAAGATAACTGAACGACGAATCAACCACTGACATATTGACCAGTTTCTGACCACGGACAGTCAGAGAGTTAATGATAATCCTAAATCGAATCCGCAATTTGTGTCTGATTATCATAGCCTAATGAGAAGAGTTCGTAATTGCAATAGAGGTGTGCAAAAATATAAACAACGTCCAATTTTTCTTAACTTAATAATCAGGTATGGAAGGCGTTATTTTTTTTGCACTGTTTTCAAGCAACGTAATGAATTTCAATATACTTACCTAAGTCTGCTCGATTAAGCTTAAAGTCGCTAATAGTCAACGATGGTTACTTTATGGCCAATTTGTATCGTCACTTTAAAATTTTGACGTCTCACATGCAAAATTTGACGTCTGCAATTTACTTGCTACTATCGCAATTCGGTCGACGCATTTCTCCTAGTCGTGCATAGAAAACACCCTTACATCCTTCCTTATAACGACTGTTCCAGAAAGTATAAGCACACCTTATTTGAACGGTCACTTTGAATATACTGAAATATTTCAACATGTTTTGCCTGCATCCTTTTGTTTGCACATTTCTGAATGACATAGCATCAAATATATAGAGAATAGTGTACGTTTGAAGATGCGCCGAAGAGTGGTCGGAAATCCAGTCCTGTTAGTCCGGATATCGATAAAAAGATCAAGGATGCCTACAAGCGAACACCAACGACTTTCGTTCGGGATGTTGCGAAAAATCTAGGGACCTCGTCGAGTAACGTCATGCGTGCCAAAGAAAGACTTGGGCTTAAAACATACCAGAAGTAGAAAAAACCCAAAAGGAACCCAAAACAGGCCGCGTCCGTGAAACCACGTGCCCGTAAAGACATCTCCGAAACGGATAAGGCTATTTTTACCGAAAAATTTGTTAAGAAGGCTATGGTTTGGCAGGCAATTTGCGAGTGTGGTAAAACATCTAGTCCGTATCTCACAACGGAGACGATGAACACTCAGAAATACGTTAAAGAATATCTCCAGAAGCGATGATCAGACAGAACAAAGGTCAAGTAGTGTTTTGGCTTGATTTGCCATCATGTCATTACGCAAAGAACGCTTTAGAATGGAACAAAAGTCAAAATGTATGTTTCGTGCCGAAAGACATGAATCCGCCGAACTGGCAGGAGGCATGGTCAATCAAGACTTTTTGAGCTTTAACCAAAGTAAAGCTTCGAAAATTCATAAAACCAGCGGACGACATCCGGAAATTCTAAAAAGATTAGGCAAAAGTGTTCAAAATGGTGGGAAGTACCACTGTGCTAATAGGTCATGTTCGAGGAAAAGTTAGGAGTCGTGTCTATGATTAAATATTTTGATTAAACGAGAGTATAATATCATATAAAACACAAAAACAAATATCATTTGCCAAATAAAATTATTACAACTAAAAAAACATGACTTTTTTGTTATTTTGAAAGTGTGTTCTGGAACAGTCTATAGGCACAAACAGGATGATGCTTCTGCTGAAATTTGTTTTTCAGTTATCAAAATAGCGTCCAAACAATTGTGATGCTTGTGCATTTTAAAAGTCCGAATTACTGGCACACCTAGTTAGCAAAATATAAAAAGGTCAAAGGTTTACAACGCTATAAAAATGTTCAGAAGACGTTTGTTTAAAGCCAACAATCTTAACAACTACCAAAAAAGGAGTGGCCAGCGGCTTCACGCGGAATTTCATCTTTTCCTTCCAAAATAACAATCGATGAAATACTGGGAGGGTCATTAACAACGAAAGACTGGACTCGGACTACAAAAATGATCACCAAAAATTCATTTTAAATCGGATACTTCTCAAATTTTAAGAGATTATTTGACTATATATTAGCTATGTATTGACATAATTTATTTATTGAATTTCTTCCCCCAAGCTGAATGCTTGTATATTTCTCTTTACACTGCTCAGGAGATCTTGGGCGAATCTTTGTTCATCTTCCTTACACAATTTCTCCCAGTTTTTCTTCAAAGCTTCATCGCTTTTGAATGTTTTTCCGCTTGTCTCCAACGTCTTCTTCTTTATCGCCCAAAATTTTTCGATCGGACGAAGTTCTGGTGTATTTGGCGGGTTCGCCTCCTTCGGGACCACATTAACGCCCTTCGCTTCGTACCAATCTATTACAGGCTTGGCGTAATTACACGAAGCGAGATCCGGCCAGACCAGCGTGGGACCACGGTGAGAGCGGAGGAAGGGCAGCAAGCGCTTCTGCAAGCATTCCTCTTGATAAAGCTGCCCGTTTATGGTGCCGGTTGTAACGAACGGCTTGCTGTACCGTCCGCACTAGCAGATCGCCTGCCACAACAGGTACTTCTTCGCGAATTTGTCCATCTTTTTCTTCCGGAACTTTTCCGGAACCTCCATGCGGGACGTACTGACAAAAAACTCTAGGCCGGGGATTTGTTTGTTGTCCGCCTTGATATATGTCTCGTAGTTCATGACGAGACAGCCTGGCTTGACCAGCCACTCACGAAACAGCTTCCACGCACGCAATTTGGCTACCGTGTTTTGCTTGTCAGTCCGGTTTGGCGCCTTTTTGACCTTAAAACACGTAGCCCAGCCCGCTTAATTGAATTGACATTTTTGGCCACGTCTCGGGTAGAAAGGTTTGGGTTATTCTTAAAGTACTGCCTTATCTTCCGTGAATTCTGTGGGTATTCTGTTTTAAGTTTTCGGCCGCTTCCAGCGCACCGCTCGATGGTCTTCGTCTCCTGGAACATCTTCACAACGCGGGACACGGTGGAATGGTGGATTCCAAACCTTTTACCGATCCATCTGTGCGACTGGCCAAGATTATCGATCACTGCGCTCAAGATCGATCACTGCGAATTTGCTGGCGTAGCTCTTCTTTTTCGAATGCATCTTGGAAAGAACTTGACAGATCGCGATAAACACATAAACATAACACTCTAAACTAGTATTACCCAAAATTTCATTAATTTTTACCTACGCGATAAAAAGTTACACCCAAAACAAGGTGACGCATTTTTTGCGAGTCCAATCTTTATGCATCGAGCTTAAAAGCAAACCAGGCAGCCGACTTACAAGAAAGTTCATCTTCATACTTACTCCATCTAAATTAAGCTTATTGCTTGCTTTCAACAGCTATTGATTGAGAGCATTCGCCAATGCTTGAAATTGCATATTATGTGGCAAGCACAATGAACCTCAAAACCCAGAAAAGTCGAGAAAAATTTCCCACCCAAATAGAAAAGTCGGCCTTAACCGTATTGCTTCCTCAATTAGCTTATAGCTTGCTCTTAACTTAGTGTTCTAAATGGATTTCCACAGTTAGGAATTGAGAGCTTTCGATGCCATGTACCATTTTTGCATGAGTATGATTGTGTGGCAAGTGCAATCATACCCCTATGTCCAGGGAGTTGAAAAATTTTCCTTAACAAAAAAATTCCTAGACCAAACTGGGAATCGAACCCAGCCACCTCCAGCATGGTGTTACTTTGTAGCAGCGCCTTTACCGACTGAGTTAAGGGAGGACCTAAATATGACCTCAAAAGCAATAAACGACGATGCCGGCGGAGTTTGATTGCGTGGTTATCAGTGACGAAACTAACGTAAAGCAGAATGCAAACGGGAATGGCGGCAGACATTTTCAAACCTAAGAAACGGTAGACATTTTCAAACAAATATTTTGTTTGACAGGCTGAGTTTGTGTCCTGAAGCAACACGATTGATTCGTCCTTTTTGGGCTGGATTTGGCCTCCTTCGGTTACTATAAAAAGGCCGTAGTATGGTATACCGGCAAATGGTGTTTAAGAATAAGACGTCCTCCAGAACAATCGGGAAATATTGGGCCATCATCAAGTGGAACCTGAAGCAGGGACAAACGACTGTTGAAAACGAGAAGCAATTCAAAATCAATTAAAGTTTTAGCTGGCAATAATGGGTGACATTGTGAAAATTGATCACTTTAATTAAATTGAGTGGAATAAAATGATCAATGTACGATTCTATCGAAAATACAGGGTGCGGCAGAAAATTATGCGAAAATGTTCAAACTTGAGTCATTGGGTTAATTCGTTGTAGCTAGTGACTAATTTCTGTCAAAAGTGTATTTGTTTATGTTTAATTTCATCGAACGTGATCAAATCGATCCGTGCAAAAATTGCTCGCAACCCGGTGCGTTCCATAAGAAAACTTGCAAAGGAAGCCAATATTTCGGAGAAATTTATGCAGAGAGTCATCAAAGAAGACCTGCATGCATCTTCCAGAGCCAGAGTGAAACGCCACTTGATTACAGACCGGGTCAAGGAACTACGAGTGACTCGTTCCAATTAGATTGCTTTCCTTGTTGAAGAAGGAAAAAATGATAATCTTGTTCTCCGACGAAAAGCTTTTCAACATCGACGCTGTAGCTAACAGCCGCACGGACTGGTTCATTTCACCGCAGAAAATAGAGAACGTTCCGGAAAAAGGCAAATTCAAATTTCAAACCAAACATTCGGCTGGCGTCATGATGTTTAGCTCGGTGGTGTCCAACGGTTTGGAAATGCGGCCTGTTTTCATTGATGCTGGAGTTAAAATCAATACCGAAGTGTATATTGGTATTTTAAAGGACCAAGTGCTTCCCTGGGTGAAGGCCAACTTCTCCAAGGACCAAAACGTTGTCCTACAGCAGGAGCCTTGTCACACGTACAATCGAACCCAACAATGGTTGAACGATAACATGAAGTTTTGGCCGAAGGATTTGTGGCCCCTAGCAGTCCAGTTCTTAATCCGTTGGATTATTTGATTTGGGCATATGTTGAGCACGAGCCTGCAAAACATCACACGCTAGTGTGAAAACCCTGAAGTCAACTCATAACACGCACATGGCAGTCAATGTCGGAGGACTACGTCCGAAAGGCATGCTCTAGCTTCCGGGGTCGGCTCGAGGATGTTATTAATACAAATGGAGGACACATTGAATAAATTTGTGTAAAGGACTTTATAAAGATAACTGCACTCTAAAATGTTGCTATTATTGCTGTAATTAGTTGAAAATGGGATGTGAAAGAAAATGGAACAAGTTTTCGCATTATTTTCTGCCGCACCCTGTACTGTAACTAATTTTGTTTTGAGATTTGAGATTACAACAGATTTGAGAACCTAACATTGTTCCTCAAAACGCAGACACCACGACGATCAGATTACGAAGATGAAATCAAAGATAGCTTGCAATGTGGCATAATTGGCGATATTGTTTGATAAATAAAAATTATGGTGGTAAAAAGGTGTTAAGGTAGTCAAGTGAGGAGTGGTTATATAAGGTGGTACAAAGAAAACTTATAATTTAAATGAATCAAAAGCATAACAGAAACACCTCTTTCTTTTTCTTCTTATTTTTTCTCCTTCTTTCTCACTTTCTTCCATTCTTGCAAAATTTGCTGAAAGCTATTGCATATTGTAGCATCGGTAGAAACCTAATGCAGCCACAACATCACTTCCAGGATAAAACATCAAGATTACAACGTAACTCTAAAAGCAAAATTCTCCCTATAACACACAATACTACTTTCGATACATAACCGCCACATTCCCCACACAATCAATAAAAGCGCTGCAACACTCTTGGCCAGCTTTTCGGTCCAAATTCATTTAGATTTGTTGAAAATATTTTGTTTTGTTTTAAAATTCGAGCTC
>JASCZW010004860.1:0-62938 GCA_034211315.2 Aedes japonicus
TTAAATCACGGCACTTTAAACGCAGTGTTTGTATACCCTTTTCTTAATGAATGTTTCAACAGACGAAGATTGTTTTTAATTGATTGGATGATTTGGACAGCCACTGGTTTTATTTTGGTAAAAGGTGGTGATGGTTGAAAATTGTGCTTAAATGATGTTTGCATGGACGACTGCGTGGAGAGCTCGCTAGCCTACAAAAAGGGATGGACGTGCAACGCTAAATTATGAAAATAAGTGTTCAGTGTAGCACCGGCATGAAATGCAGATAAGTATACTCAAAAGCAGATCATCATTTAGGCGTCCGGCGGTTTTCACTCGGACTCGAATGGGCTCTTTTATCACGTAGTATTGGTTTGTTGTCAGAACTGGACGAAGTACGGCGACGCTTTGGGGTCCCACGAACAGAATCAATGCGATCATCTTGGAAACTGTTGAGGTGACTGGAATCTTGAATCTACTGGCTGCCAGAGCATTAACAACTGAAGTCAACCTTGCAACCTGTCCTACATCGAGTCTCTGCGGTTGATCGTTACAGTCTGACGTCACGGCTCAAAATATTTCTAAAGTGGTCGTTTGAAAAAAATCTACAAGAAATTATTTGCAGACAATCCAATTTAATTGAGAAGATCGACATCTACTTTAGCGCAAACCACGTGGAATATCTCACCATAAGATCCCCACAGACGATGCGTTCAGAGTCCAAAATGATTTTTTTAGCAGATGCAAGCAAATGGAAGAGACTGCCGAGCTCAAAAGTGCCAAATGTGGGTAGGATCATGATAGCCGAAAGCATGCCTGCCCCAAGCGCGCAGATTTTCTTGAAATCCGGAGGAAGGCGTCCACCCGAGCTACCTGCAAACCGCCCTCAACCTCTTCCGAATACGGTTGAACCATATCTGAAGTTGAACCATCGGAAGGAAATACGCCAATCAGCATTTTTCGTACATCAACGACTCGAAGCAGCTGCCACAGCGCCGACAGTGCAAGACGGAATCCCAAGCTCAAGCTCTACCTCAGCCCATGCGTCTAATGATGAGTCGCTCTTCTCCCAACAAACATCAGTGTCGAATAACCGCTTGTTCAAACAAAGTTGGAGAAGTTATTCAGCTTTCTAAGGGAAAAAAACTAAACAACTTCTCCACATTTGAATGAACAAACAGTTATTCAGCATTGATGTTTGTTGGGCATCGGATTACGGCTTAACATCAGCTGCCGCTCATCGCGACCTACTGCCTCAAGCAAACAAACACAAGCGACGGATCGGCAGAGGCTCTGTGGCAAGA
This sequence comes from Aedes japonicus, assembly GCA_034211315.2. Classification (NCBI taxonomy): domain Eukaryota; kingdom Metazoa; phylum Arthropoda; class Insecta; order Diptera; family Culicidae; genus Aedes; species Aedes japonicus. Next base: position 1,284 of record JASCZW010004860.1, read on the forward strand.
CATCAACAAGTTAACTCGGCGAAGGAGGGAATGCATCATCGGCGGCGACCTCAGCTGCGAAGCACCAGCTCCTGGGATGTCACCTCGAATGGACCAGCAAGGGTTCAACTACGGACATCATCTTGAACCCGAGATTCTCCCACCCATTTGAGCCGTTCTGGTGCTCATGCTACCATCGATATCTCAGCTGACCAACATGTCGAACATCTACCGGATCCGTTCGTCCATCAGTAACTTCAGCTTCAAACCACTAGCCGGTGGTGGCCGAAGTATAGTTCCGGCGCAATCGACATCGTGCTTATTGGGCAACGATTTCAGAGGTACGTCAATTCATCCGTTGACTACGGCTCTCAGCGGAGTCGTGTTAAACATGAACAGTGCGGTCGGAAATCGACGGGCGATATTCCCGGCTCACGATCAATACGTACCAACTTCCAGATTGGTGAGTCTGGGTTCTGAACCAGATCTATCATAATATCTGATTTGACGCCAATACCAACGTTCTGGCATCCTACAATTGAAAATCATCATTAATCGTCTTAAAAAAATCATCCAATCATAAATCGAGAATTTGCTAACCACTTCGACTATGCAAAAGCATTTTATAAAATGACTGAAATCCTTAAAAAGAAGCTGAGACCTATACCTCTTCTTTCCTCTCCCGATCAAAATAAGGACCAATCGCTACTACTCACACCTTTTGAAAAATACAATGAACTTGGTCAGTACTTTGTGGATTTCCATACCTAGGTCATGCCATGGTGAGTCCTCATGAGCCTGCCGTATAGGAGGCAATGTCTAGAGTCGCCGAATTACCCATAGTTGTGCTTTAAGAATCACGAATAACTGCTGATGAGGTGCTAGTATTCATCAAAACAACAAAAAGCACGAAGGTCGCAGGTGTCGACGAAGTACTCAACCTTGAGTTGAAAAACTTAAGCATTGCCTTTTTGTCCACCTGGCCGCGGACTTCAACAAATGCTTGGGGCTTGGCTACTGCCCGTCTCGTTGGAAGTTAGCTTAAGTTGTCCCTATCCACAAGCCTGGCAGAGCCCTTACCAGTGCAAAAAGGTATCGCCCCGAATAGCTATATTATCCTCGATCTCGAAGTTTTTCGAAAAACTGATCCTCAGCCGTTTGCTAGAGTTCTCAAACCAGAATAACATATTCCTCCCAGAGCAGTTTGGATTTAAGAGAGGTTATTTAACGATCCATCACTGGTCAAGGGTTACTAACATCTTAAGGAAGAACAAGTCCGTTTCAAATACATCTACGCATGGCATTGTTAGACGATCGAGAAGGTGTTCGGATAATCTGTCTGACACGGTGGATCTTGTTATATAAAGCTGCTATCATATGTGCAACTAATCCGGCAATATTCCTCGTGAAAATTATTAAATAATACTTTGCGGATTGAAGATTCTAGGTCTTTCTGGGTGGTTTCCGATGAAAACAGTTTAATGTTGACACTGGGATACCTACATGGGTAGCCATCTATGCGGTGCCCATCTACTGTTTTTATGGGCAAATCTATCAAACTGAAAGTATGCAGTTCTGCTCTAATCAGGTGGTGGTATTCTTGCTTATTTGATTGCGCATGATACTACTAGCTGTTGCTTTGTTTGACAGATTTACCGGTCACAATTGATTATCGAAGATCTTTCTCATCTTTTATTGCTCATTCCTAATTTTCAAATGCTGATCACATGTATTTGTTGGCACAGGCCTTAGCTAATTTAGTGGCACTTTTTCATTTTGTATTGCTCAAATCTCTCTTTTAATTGATGATTAATTATGCTGCCGTTTGGATTGAAGAGAGGTTATTTAACGATCCATCACTTGTCAAGGGATACTAACATCTTAGGAAGAACAAGTCCGTTTCAAATACATCTACCATCTACCTCGGTCTCATCCTTGATTCCAAATTGTTGTTTAGATCCCACGTCAACAAAATTTCCATAAAGTGCTCCATCCTCAAAAGGTCACTATATCCGATCATCAACAGAAGATCCTCCCTTTCTCTTAGAATTAGGCTTGCTATCCACAAGCAAATAATCCTTCCGGTGATTGAATACGCTTTGCCAGTCCGGGAGTCATGCGCTAAGTCCCACCATGCTAGACTACAGATCATTCGGAATAATCTCCTGAGAATAATTTTGAACAGTCCCCTGAGGACTAGAAACTCCGAGATCCATCGCCTGGCTGGTCTTAAGGTGTTGGATGAACGGAGAAACCCTGGCTACGTTCAGAGAGTCCTGTCCCAAATCTCCTCACCGGATCATCCGTGATTTTAATAGTTAGTTTGAGGTTAAAAAATATGTCACAGTTACCCAAGTTATCTTGTTATGTACTGTTCGAAAATGCATATTTAAGACATAAACTCATGTGTTTTTCTAGTACACTTAACTTATTTTTGCTATCTTATATGACCAAAACAGCGCAATAAATCGATCTATTTGAAACATCTTTAAGGTCACACTAGATGTTTTTAGATACAGTGTTAGGACTAATAAAACGTTTTCAGGATGCTTTGAACAACATCCTTTCAACATGATGATGCCTCATCTTCGTAGTTTCTAGCATCATTAAAACAAATAGGTTACAATCAAGTATTTTCAAAGTAAAAACAACTTTAGAGACACATGAAAATGACAAGCTACTTTGAGAAATGTCACACGGACAGAAGTGGTCTTCGATATTTTGCAAATGGACTAGGTCTGCTTTTCCATTGATATGAAAAATTTATAAAAAGTCATGGGAGTTCATAAACAAATGCATCATACTCATAACAAACATTACTGTCAACTTCGATTTGTTTGACTGCATTGTTGTGTTCAAGCATTTTTGCATTTAGTTTCCAATATTAATAACGTGATTATTAGGCTGATGCAAAATTCGAAATATTTGCTCCCTTAAGCTTAATCGACGCCAATTTTGGTCCTGATAGTCCCCAACAAATTTTAACACATTTGGTTTTAATTTGGCTTTGCACACGCTATTCAAAGTTTGTATGGGAATTAGTATGAAGAATCTCAAACTTACATTTTCAGATTCCTAACATCTTGATATTATGTCCTTAAACCAAATCTTATATACATTCATATAGTGTAAGTTGTCAACTATCAAAATGCCGAAGATACCTGACATGTAAATTTTATACAAAAATAGTTATTCAATAAAACATAAAATACACACTTTAGATATGATGTTTTATTCTTATTTTTGTTTTCTTATTATTTATATGTTTTTTATATTTTATATTCATATATTTTATGTATTTCATTTTATTTATATTATTATATATATTTTATATATTTTATATTTTTATATTTTATATACATTACATATTTTTACTTCTTATTATTATATTTGTTGAATAACTATTTTTGTATAAAATTTACATGTCAGGTATCTTCGGCATTTTGATAGTTGACAACTTACACTATATGAATGTACATAAGATTTGGTTTAAGGACATAATATCAAGATGTTAGGAATCTGAAAATGTAAGTTTGAGATTCTTCATACTAATTCCCATACAAACTTTGAATAGCGTGTGCAAAGCCAAATTAAAACCAAATGTGTTAAAATTTGTTGGGGACTATCAGGACCCAAATTGGCGTCGATTAAGCTTAGGGGAGCAAATATTTCAAATTTTGCATCAGCCTAGTGATTATAACCTAGGGAACGTCCATAAATTATGCACGCAAAAAGTGACTTTTTATAAAATTCAACCCCCCTCCCCTGACATGTTTTTGTGTGAACCTTCAATTTTTTGTTGTATGCATTGTCACGTTTTCCCAACACCTCCCCCCCTTATTTTTTATTGTGATGCTATAAACTACCTAGATAAGACATCGTCATGTTAAAAGCATGTTATGCAGTGTAAAACTTCTTAGGCCACCTAAAATATGTTATAAAAAGATTGGTTAGTTGGTCATATTTTGGTCTTAAATTAAGTCATGAAATGCATGAGTGATTTATGAAAAGAATTTTTTTTAGCGATAACATCCTTTCAGCTTCTATATGACAGATGTTCCTGTATAACATAATTTCAAGATAACTGACCAAACAAATGATTTTGGTGTTACTTGGGTAGGTATGTTTTCATATTCTTTCTTAATTTTAAATCAAACGTTCCCTCTTCTGGGAATAATGTTATCGATTGAATTAACCAAATTATCAAAAAAATTCAAAACGATTAGGTTGAAATAAAAGCTGACGGGCCCTTCTGACTCACCATTTAAAATATAAATCAATTGATAAAAATTAATTCCGTGGATATAAAGACAATCTAAGCTAAAGCAAAACTCAGAATCGGATGATGATCAACCCATCTTTTGTTGATCACATGTTCGCTCACGTCGCTTGTCGTTCACGAATTTCAGGCGCTCTCGCATTTGCGTGCCGTTTGTACATTTGAGCGGTGGGAGACCGAAGTTTCGTTCGCAGCTATAGCTTGCCATTCGAGCAGAAGAGTTTCAACACTATCTTTTTAAAACATACCCTCTCTCTCTCTCTCCTACCAGTTTGAGTAAAGAAGCAGGTAATTGGAAATTTGACTTCTTCTACAGCGTGATCATTTAGTAGCTAACCGCATGCGTCGTTTAACCTTGCACGTTATCTACTGTTACGGTTATTTATTGTTCGGTGGCGTGAGTTAGTGTTCAATGCTTTGTTGCGAAATGTTTTTGTTTTCGGGTACAGCGCGGTGTCTTCTGTTTCGGTTATCTATTTTCGGTGGAGTGAGTGATCAAGTGGGCACATAAAGGGAACAATAAAACTGCTGATACAAACCCTAGCAGGAACGAATAACTTGATAAATGACCTTGGTATAATGGAACGCTGCGTAGGAGGTAAAATACCTGAAGATAATACCATACAAATGTTCCCATAATGTTATGCGAATACTTAATTGAGGAAAGACAATTACAACATAGTACTTCTCATGTATTCCCAGGTATCCCAAATAACATATCTTGTTATTCAAGCGATATTTTGCCTGCAATTCTTATGTATTTTATCAAGATCATAACTAGGTATTCTTATGTTATTTTCTACTGCTCGGGGATGCAGCAAAATTTTTTTACTATATGTATTTAAGTATCAAACGCTACTATATTACTACATTTGTTGAATTATAATATACCGGAAAGGGGAGGGGGTAAGGGAGCTGAACCCCAAGCAGGAGACAACAACATATGAATCCCTAAGTTTGATCTTTATAACTTGTCTCAGTATTAAAGAGCTCCCCGAGCAGGAGAAAATAACAAATGAATACCTAATTTAGGTCTTGATAACTGTCCCTGGTATTAAAGAGCTCAGATTAAGAGGTAAAATACCCAAGCAAAATACCTAAGAATTGCAAGCAAAATATCGCCCAAATAACAAAACTTGTTATTTTGGATACCTGGGAATACCTGAGAGATACTTTTCTGGTATTGTCTTACTTCAGCAGTATCACCATTTAAACCAAAGCGCCCTTTTCATGGCCACCAAATTCTTTCTAAAACATATACATACTTACTATCTAATGCTGGTCTAACGATATATTTAACCCACACCCACGCATTTTGGTTAGACTCCGCCTTACGGCTAGGGTAGGGGTCAAATGAAAATTAACTGGAAATCAGAAGAAAAGTTAGTATTTTCCATTTAATTCCAACTGCCTTCATTGGTTTTCTAAACAGATACGCGTTAAATTGACGTAAATGAAAATAACTGAAGCAGTTTGAACCCTAATAGCTTTATCATTTCTCTATTGACTTTCGAGATTTTTGCTGCAATCATTGGGAATTTTTCGCGAGTGTCAACTATCAAAAGTACCATAATTATTAACTTTGAAATTCCAAACAGACCCTGAACATTCTATTACGCGATAAGGATAATGGCCTTGAGCTGGTCGATGACACAACCCCTTCTGCCAGCACACAATCGTTACCCTTGCATCATACCAACATTCAAATCAAAAGTCCCATTTCAGGGCCGCCAAATAATTTCTAAGATGCGAATCATAGAATGTTTTAACATACCTACTCACTTAGTTATGCTAACCCAACGTCCCATTAGATCAGTACCTGTGTTGCAATGTTCCGCTACGAAACAAACGAAACTAAAGGGTGTTTCGATCAAAATTTGGTCGACTTAAACTTGATGCATTTCCTTTCATCGTGCGTTTTAAAATTTGGCACACCCCTCATTTTGAAGATGTGTGCGTGTAGCATCATGCCTCTATTTTGATTTTGAGATGAGCACTTCAGTTGTCGATATGTCGTCGAAGGAAAAGAAGCAACGCATCAAAATTTTGCACGTGCATGGCGAAAATCCAAACTATTCTCACGCCAAGTTGGCGAAATTGTTGAATGTGGCTAAATCAACTGTTACCAACCGAATAAAAGTAGGGTATGTGTCCCTTGACTCAGCCTATTATGCAACCAGCGATCACATTTTTCATTATAACTCATATAGTTTTGAAGCTGTAAGCGAGATTCAACTAGTAATACACTTGCAAAGATATTTTTGATAAGACATTTGGTACCATGTATCACTATAAGATACACAACTATTTTTATAATGCCATAATCTTTCGAGGAATGTGGATTTAATGTCGGTCTGTAAGCACCAAATTGGGTCTATCCGTGGATGCAACTTCGTCCCATTCGATGGATTTATTACTAAATGCAGTCTTTGTACGGTTTTTTTTTTTCTTGTTTTATGAATTAAGACATTGTAAGCTGTACTGGATTGATTTAATACAACATTTCACAACACAAACTAAAGTAAAACTGCCTCGAAACACTTAAATGATGTTCATATATGATTTATCAGCCATTCAATAATGAAAACATTATAATTCACTATACAATAATTTTGTTCCTTCGATTCAAAAAAATATGTACCCAACATTGGGTCTACGGTTTTTTTGTAAAATAATTGTAATTTTAGCTATGTGAACAGTTAGTTTGTAACGTGTAACTATGTTCTGCACACCTAGACTGCATTACTTGCTTTATCGATTCAATTAAGCCAAATTTAGATGAATTGAAGATTGTGTAGCTCATCTGTTCAGCTTTACCAGTGATATCTTGATGCTCCAAAAGTTCAAGAAACCAAAAATTACGCGGAAGTGAACAACTATAAGATGATTAATATTGTCTCAATTGCTTCGGATTACATCTATCATGCTAATAGCAACATGATTTTGTTGATTATCGCTAAATTAATGACACATTTGGTACATAGGCTGAATGAAGGAGCTAGGCTTACATTACATTCCCTTACCCTATTTGTTGAACGTTTGTCGACAGCCAGGAAAGATGGATCGGGGAGAAATCGAAAGCCGGAGGCCATAGCGACGGCAAAAAGAGTTGCCCGCTATTTCGAGCGGAACCCCAACCTCTCCGACCGAGATATCGCAAAGAAACTGGCAGTGGCGCCTTCAACCGTGGATAGAACTAAAAAAACGAACTGGATTGTCAACTTACAAGGAAGTGGTGACTCCAAATCGCGACGGAACCATCGACCAGGAAATTTATCTGCGCGAGTGCCTACAAAAACTTCTACTACCTGTCCTGAAGCGACAATTGTTCCGTTGTATTTTGGCCGGATTTGGCATCTTGCCTTTACGGAAAAAAAGGTCATGGAGTGGTATGCTGCCAACAACGTTCACGGAACCTTTAAAAGACTCAAAAAGCTGCTGTGAGTGAGAAACAGCTCAAGGCAAACTGGCGTTCTGCGGCGAATAAAGTGGACATGAAGACCGTACAGAATCTTATGGCAGGTGTGTTAAACGTAAGCCCCGGCAATTCGCATTCGGTAAGAAGGGAGCTTAGCTGAATATTTCTCCTATATTCTATATTAACTGAACTTGAAAAAGAAAAATTGTTTGACTAATTGATAAAAACTTTGATCGACTCACACACATTACTGTTTGACCAAATTTTGATCGGAACACCCTTTAATCAAACGTTTGACGAAGTCTACGTCAACCAGTCGTGTTAAACATAACCCCACTGATTTTATAAAATCCAAACATTTCTTGCATGGTATTTATATTTGAGATTTTTTTTTTTATTATGACAGTTTGGCAAAGCTAACACCAAAAGTTTAATTACAGGAAACTCGAGGATATGCAATGAGCAATATTGCTTATTCCGAATCATGCGGCGTTAAAGATATGATTGAAAAATAATCAACATTTGCATGTCCCATTTTTGCCGGCTTTTCAGCTTTTGGGTATTTTGAATGACATTTTGAAACAAAAGTTGTTTATTTTTTGTCGAAAAAGAATCATAATCACTTTTTGATATACTTCCCCTATCCACTGTGAAAATTCCGATTCGGATCGTTGTTTGAACTCACTCAAATTATCCATCAAAATCAAAATTAAATCTCAAATCAAAAGAAAAAATCACATTATCGGACATTCCCGGTTATCACAAAGTTTTTTAATTTCTTTCTACCTTTTCTCTATTATGAACGCACATCACATCTAATTAAATAGCACTTTGTTGATTTCTCCCGCAACCATTTCGTGCAATATCAAAACTTTTCAAATCGTTACCGCTAGAAGCAGGAATCCTAGACAATTCACCGCTCAAACCTGCTTTCCCCTTCCCATTCGATTACAAATTTGGAACGATTTATCCTTGATGTAAGGAAGACCATCGCAAAGTTCTTTCCTTCCGAAAGCGTGTGCAGAACACAGTGTTCACCACCGTCGTTAGTCTGGAATGAAGCTCCATTTTTCTTAACATCAAAAAAGCCATAAAGAAACTTCCCGAAAATGTAAATCGTAGGAAATTTTCTCACTCGGGGTATTCCATTTGCCAAAATGATGCTGTTATACTTAATGGCTGTTGCTTGCCATCGCCGTCGACGTCGTCTCAAAGGATAGCTTTCAATAATAGAAAACATGAATTTCGGTTAGTGTAAACAAATTGCTTTAAAATGAAGAAATATACCCCTGTGGTTCATTTCGGTTCCGGGGTTTTCCGTGTGGCTGCTGACTGTTGCCGGTGGTTTCCTCGCAGACGGAAACGCCGGTGCCGAATGGAAACCGGAGTGAAAATTTAATGACGACGCTTTATGGTGATTTCCAAGTCTCTCGAGGAGTGTGGCACTTACCGGAAAATTGGCAGACGTGTTACATGCTGAAAATGAGAAGTGAGAAAAAAGGGTTATTTCAGCGATGGTTGTAAACATTACAGCGCGTTAAATCAATGGTGTTGCTCTGATCGACCGTATACACATGAGAAGCCTTATAAAAGGAGAAAGTAACTGTCATTTGTCATGTTTAGAATACGATTGCATGCATTTGTACTCGTTTATCTTCATCTTCGTCTTCGGAGGCAGCTCTACAGCAGTGGGTAGGTAGGTACTGAATGTATACAAACAATTTATTCCATCTAGTCTACAAACTTGATGCAGTTCATCATCGCACATGTATTATTGATGCGAGCCGTAATCCTTTGTCAAGAGATGGTGCATGGCAAATTGTCTTCGGTCCTGGGAGTGCAAGATCTACGACGACCGATGTGACTGTCGATGGGGCGGTACACCAGCTTCGCATGCACGTTGATACCAAATAACAATAGGTTTTGCCAAGTGTCGACACACACGGGTTGCACTACAGGGGAGTCAGTCATCATCCTTCACTGTACTACAATGAGAGTGGGAAGTGTAGGTAAATATCGTGACGAGCCATGTATGCATAAAAATGCTCTATCTTGTTCAAAGAGTACAATAGACGCGTACACGAGCTAAGCTATTAGGATTCCTCCACCGGTTTGCTGCACCACGAAGAAAGGAAATGATATTGCATGGAAAAATCTTTTCAACGGGCAGACCTTTTTTTCTTTCGGGAGAAACAGATGTGCATTCTTCCGTGTGGGACAATGAAAGATATGGGTTTTCCATAGAATTCATCACAGTGAGAATATTCATTAGTTTCAAGGATCCCCATGCAATTCGTGATCTTTCGGTACAAATTTGCAATATATTCAAATACAGATCTCTCCACGCCGCAATTACGATTTAGCTGGAAAACCAACTTCTAACATCCGAAGCACAACAGGTGAAACACAATCAGTCTGTCAAAACGTTTTTCGAGGCTCCCTTCTATCGGACGGAAAAGCGGTTCCACGAACGAAAGTATAAGCATCAATTTTCCCAGGGAAAAGTTACTTTTTGTTTGTTTACATGCTTCAGGCTAGAATCAACCGGTTGGTCCCAATTGTCAACATATTGGATAGCAACTCACTCCTACGGTGAAGAGAAAGAAAAAAGGACTCCGATGCTGATGGTTTTACCTCAACTTAATTCTTCGTTCGGAAGGTTTAATATTTGATATTCTACCTACACCATGCATGACAACATCCACTCAACCGCATCCGACCACTTCGCTCGGCGAGGCGAAAAATTTTCCATTCGTGAAGAAGTGGACATTCCTGTTCGAAGTTTTTCGTGGAAAATCTACCTTCCCCTGGATTACATTCCAACGTACGGAAACGAGTAACGATGATTGTGATATTTGTATCACTTTTTCTTTTAACGGGAAAAAGGTTTTGTGTTCACGATACAATAGGATATCATTTTTCATAAATAACAGTAACATACTTATTTTTTTTTCTTTTGGAAGTGTACAGAAAATCTATTGTAAACAATAATTTAACTACAATAACTAAGGCATCATTCTACTACATCACGCGAAAAATGCCGGTTTTCAGACGCAAACCCCCTTATCATCACGAATTTTGTATGAAAATCAACATTTCTAGACTAACATTTGAAAAGGGCGGTACTAGAAAATCACGAAACCGAGAAAACTGAAGGCAAAGATTAAAAAAACGAAAATCAAATCCTATTTTGCAAAGAAAGCTCTAATAAACCATTTATTATGCTCATATCTATATATATAAAAATGAAATGCTGTCCGTTCGTGACAGCATAACTCACGAACTACACGACGGATTTACTTGATTTCTTTTTTGTTTGATTCGTCTTGGTTTCCAACAGGTTTATAAGAAGAAAAGATAGAAAAAAAAATACTGGAAAATGTAAAAAAAATCATAAAAACCAAATTGTGATTTTGTATGGGAATATCATAATAAGCTGAACAGAATGACCATCTTTCGATTTGTAAGGAGGAACCGTTCTAAACTATTATAATGGCTTCGTAATAAAAAAAAAGAACGATAGAGAAGAGAATCACTGATTGTTACTTAGGGCCTTTTGAAAAGATGTACAAAAAATTATAATACACTAGAGTTGCTTATTTTGCAATTTTTTAAGGGGTTGTCGGAATTTGACGTGGTTTGCAGAAAAAACACGCGGTTTGCGTTATTCACGCGAGTAGATACCGTTCGCTTCAATTTGATCAAAACCGCGTCTCAAACCTAACTTTTCTCGATTTTCAGGAAGTTTTTGTAAATTACGGGTTTTTTTTTCGCGAATTCATGAATTTATTCGGTTTTTAAGTAGTTTTTTTCCATCGCACTCATTCCTGTGTATAAATTAACTTACAGTGACCGGCAAAAATAAAAATCCACCTATGAGTACTGCAAAAAACTGCACAAAACTTATATCTTTTTCTAAATGGTTGGTAATCTTTCCCACGTGTGTCAAAGACAAATATCAAGAGTATTTTTTAACGTCATTGTATTGGTAGTATTTATTATAGAATTCAAGATACATAACAAATTACAAAAACATTGTATTCTAAGGTATGACAAAAATAAAAATCCACTTCAAGTGAGAAAGAAAAAACAAATTAAATCAAATAATTTCCATCAGTTAATAATCAATATGACCACCCTTTGCTTGGATTACCAGTTGCAGCCGTTTCGGCATACTTTCCACCAAGTTTTTGAGGTGTTGATGGTCCAAATCATTCCAGGCCTTTTCCAACGCTGAAAAATAAGTCTGTTTGTTGGTTACTCCAGTTTTCTCGACCTTATTGTCCAAGATTGCCCATAGATTCTCTATCGGGTTTAAATCAAGGCTCTGAGGCGGCCATTCCAAAGGTTTAATGCGGTTAGAACGGAAGAAACCAAGTGTTTTCTTTGCCGTGTGCTTTGGGTCGTTATCTTGTTGGAAAGTGTAATTGCTTTCCAACCCCATCTTTAGCAACGACTCCTCGAGATTTTCGCACAAAATATCAATATACCCATCTGCAGTCATAATACCATGAACTAAGGCCAGATTTCCAATGCCAAACCACGAAAAACAACCCCACACCATAATGTTGCCTCCACCGTGTTTCATCGATGGTTGGAGATGTCTGTCCTGCAGTCCCTCATGGCTCTTCCGCCACACTCTAAGACGTCGTTTTTGTTGAATAACTCGAACTTTGATTCATCGGACCATACAATGTGCTTCCAGAATTCTATCGGCTTATTTATGTGATTTCTTGCAAATGCTAATCGTTTTTTCTTATTTACCACGCTGATAAACGGTCTCTTCCTTGCAAAATGGCTCCGCATTCCATGTTCAGCAATCCGTCGCCGAATTGTTCGATCCGAAATCGGTAGATCCAGCTTCTCTTTCACTTCTCGGATCGTAATGGATGGTTTCTTTTTGATTTCGCGGATTATCCGTGCATCGGCTCGTGAGTCAGACTTCCGCTTACGCCCTTTTCCGGCCCGATCAGCAACGCTTCCATGCATTTGTTGCTTCAAAAATATGTTCTGAACAGCACCACGACTTACTCCATATTTTTCAGCGATTTTCCGCTGAGACTGGTTATTGTTGCAGTCACGGACGATTAAATTACGAACTTGCAACGAGATTTTCTTTCCTCCCATGTTTTTTAATTTTTACTTGAAAACAACACGTAGACTTTTCAGGTTTTTGTAGAGATTTATAATGCATGTAAACATAGAAATGTCAACGCATTCAAAAATGAGGGGTACGCCAATGGGATACAGCGTGCAAAATATTTACTAACGGTGGATTTTTATTTTTGTCCTACCTGAATTCGTTGATTTTAATCGTATTTATTAGTAATTCACTGAATTTGAGTTAAGTGCCGAAAAAAACAACCCAATTTAAAGAAATAATAGTTGAAGAAAGGAATCACCAATAATAGGAAAGGATTTGCCGCGAAGAAAAAAAGTTAGAGCTATTTAACTTTTACATGACGTGGTGGATTTTTAAATATGCCGGTCACTGTAAGTGTAAACGATTTATAGCGTGTAGATGCACGTATAAACTGGAACGTTTGTATGGGTGAAGTCTCGCAGCGATCAGCAATAGTATAGGGCCTATCAACATTTGTAAACAAACATTTCTGAGCCATTTTTCTTTTAAGCCATAGGCCAGCCACGCAAACCAATATCATAATCATGTAGGGAAAAATTTCTCTACACGATGGTGCTATAGATTTGCGTGTGTAGCCTATGGCTTCTGAGAAAAAATTTAATTAGTATTGTTGTAAAATGCCTCCAACTAGACAAAATAATATCGGTCGACTGCTAGCTCAGCAAACTCTCGAATGAGACAAAACGACGATCAGCGTGAAACTCAAACTGAATTAGATTGACAACGGATTTCACGGGCTCGAATGATGTTGAGTGAAGAAGAAAGAACAGCTCAAAATACAAACGATAGAGTTAGAAAAAAGTGTAATCGGCAAGTATCAGGAAGATCTGGTAACAATCGTGCCCAACAAAACATTATAAATCGATTACGAAGGCAAGCCTCCATTCCAAAAAATCTTCAACGTGCTGCCTTTGGTTTATGACAATGCGAATACATTAGTCGTGATTGGATCAATGAGTGTAGTTTGTTATCATTGTAATGCATTGATGTTCCCAAATAAAAAACCAGAGCCTTTGCGCTCATTGGTGTCTGGATCAGGAAGTGCTTCTGAACATTTTCTGCAGATCATCCACAGTTATAATGGCTGATTTAATATTACTTCGTTTTGCACAACGCACATAATAATATTTAAAAGTTTTCTTGGACACTGAAACTTAAGAGTTTAAAGAGTTTAAAAATTAGTGAATTATGAAATTGTGAAAGCGTCTACTTTACAGGTCGAAATAACCAGAAAGCGAATTCAATGTTGCCACCGACGGACGCAGACCATAAATTTCTACAGATTTATTTGACGGGAGATTTATTCATCAACATTATTCCACCCTGAAGCCCAATGGATTGATTCAAATGTTCAAGACTACTTCAGATCGAATGCCATCTAACAACCATAGGCTTGCGATTCGAGCTAAAGCCTTCTCCAATTTTCCAATAAGTAGTTTAATTGTCAGCAGGACAACGTCTGCCGGGTCAGCTAGTCTTGTATAATAATACAGTGCTTATCCTTTTCACACAATATAGGCATGAATATGTTTATTGAGTTAAAAATTGATAAAAAACAAAATACGCCCTGTTTATTTTTAGAATGCTGTTACGCCTTAGGTTTTTCGCCTGTTAAACTGACAGCACTGGAAACTCGCCGTTGAATTATGACATTCTGGCATCTTGTTTGCTATTACGTCTACGCTCTTTAGTCCCATTAATCAAGTAGCGAGGAATTTTGACCCAGTGTTTTCAAGTTTTAAAGACGTTGAATTCTATGGTTCACGTACAAAATAAGTTAACTTTACTAATAAGACGAGACTAGGTGCTTCTAGGAAAATTACAATCAAAAGAATGAACTTTGTTCATATGGTACTAATTGAATTGCTGATTCTAAATCATGTTTTTACAATCATGGACGTAGATAACGCGATGGAATCAAAGCTGCTACATCGAATTAAAAGACCTGAGGACTGAATCAATTATGGTTTAGGTGACAGTGAAGGGAACGGAAGAGAAACGGTAGAAAAACGCGTGAATATTGCGGTGTTGATAATTGTCCCGCTATTTACACAGATGAGGAAAACATGGCTCTCCGTTACGAAACCTGAGTTGATCTGAACAAAGATCATAAATTTGTTCGTTTATCACCATGAGGCACCAAGAGTGTACAGTAATGTTTGCTAGAACGAAAGATATGAAGAGAAAGTGTTGAAAATTCCGTCAGTGTACGGTAGGTTGGAAATAGAATAGAAGTATTGAAAACTGAGCAAAAGGGCATGGGTAAAGTAGTTCTCGAACCAAGGACGTTATCTTTGCCTAACATTTCACTGCAAACGTCTCCTTTTACATCATTATCGTTACTCCATGCACGGATATACAAATAAAACATAACAATTAGAGTATAAATTTCTTAAATAAATTAATAAACAAATGTTCTCTTCAATGCGAAGCAAAATCATTTGATGAAATCTCGATGAAACCTTATCCTTAGCAAGTAAACAGATAAAAACTATCGACAGCGAAACAACAATCAATGGAAATCAGCAACATATGACCACGGAAAAATTTCAATTTGACATTTTGACGGGTGAAAATACGGTGTGAAATGATTTCTGCTTTGTGGTTAGGGCGTAATGGTTATTTTCAATTTTTTATAAAGTAAGTTATAATTACGCATGAAATCCGTAGATATATACTTCTAGCTCAAGTTGAATTAAGTGTATGATGATTGGAATAGTGTTTGCCTGAAATATTAAACTATTTGCCAAAATTTACAGCAAAGTAACCAGAGCAATGTGTAATCTGGAATAACGTCGTTTTTTCTTTTTCTTGTTTAAGAAAGTACATAATTGATATTAATTTCATTGTCAAGATAAACTAATTGTTCGGAAATTTGTCCATCAAAATATAATCTAATGTGATTTGATATCGTTTTGGCTCTTCTGCCCTTTTCAAATTTAAGTCTAGATTTCTTGCGATGGAGCGTCACAACTTCAAATACCCTCCACGTGACGTACTCAATGGATGTCCCCTTATATTTTCCTTAACAAAGCATTACTTTCGCTGCGTTTAAACTTCACCTAGGACAGAACATGCCAATGAATAAACGAAACCAATTCTTAGTCAGAAAAGACCACATCTGATTGATCGAATTGACAAACGCAGCAATCTCATCGTTGAAATAAATGGCAAATAGGCACTTTCTTGATGATGTGACCGTTCTGCTAGCAGGCGTTGATTTGTTACAGTTTGTTACGGTTGTTCAGTGATTATTTTTAAATTGATACGAATAAAAGAAGTGAAAAATTTTGGTCAACCCGGAGCTTCATTTGTATCGATTCCCAAAGGAACCATTTGTCCGACGGAAGTGGATAGAAGCCTGCGTGGAAAAGGTAGCTGATTTACAACACCCGAGCATCTTGACAGATGAGCTTAGTTTCACGTACTAATCTACAAATTATGGACGTCTCTACCGTGCATAAAGAAAAGAGGCATCCATTCTCGATACTACCGCTTTTTAGCTTTGGAATACATGTTTTCGTTTACTTATGTGTGGATGTTAAAACAGTGCAAGAACAAATTTACATTGAGGCGTTGATATGGCTTACTTTTTAATAAAACGATTTCAATTGTTTCGAATATAAATCATGATTACGTGAGAATTTGAATGCGAGAAAGTAAAACAGGGAGAGAGAAAAACGAAAAAAATATAAAGAGAATGAATCCTTAAGAGTTTGAGTGGTTTAGTGGAATACCTGTAACTAGAAATTAGATGAAAAATAAGTATTCTCCATTTAATTCCAACTACCTTTGCTTATCTTGACAGATGCGCGTATTTCGTCTACAATGGACAGACTTCTTCAGTGTCTCGTACTAGTTGATTTATAAGTAAGAGACACTGAAGAAGTTTGCACATTGTAGACGAAATACGCGTATCTGTCAAGATAAGCAATGGTAGTTGGAAATAAATGGAAAATACTAATTTTTCTTCTAATTTCTAGATAAAGAGAATGCTGAAGTGTAAATTTGTTTTTCATGTATCAGTTTCTCTTTCATTTAATATATGAGTTACCCTTCTCTCACGGGATAGGAATCAATAACTTATAAGTGGGTAAAATTTCACCCATTTTTCAAACCTTTATATTACTGTTAAAAAATAGGTTGGTAAAAAATACGCAGATGGGTAAGATCTTACCCATTTGGATGATTTGTTATTGAAAAATATATGGGTATTTTTTTACCCATAAATGGGTACTAAACATATTTCAACTTTTCTTTTGTTCGCTCCTGACATCCACCTTACCTCTCGCCATTCCGGATTTCGTCGCGCGGAAGTAACGATCTTTGATTAAGTTTGCAGAACCAGATAATTTCTCATCTCCATGCAAAGCGCTAGGAGTGGACGGTAATTTATCGCTAGAACGAATAGAATGAAGAGAAAGTGTATTGATAGTTCCGTATAGGGCAACGGCAGGCTTTGAAATTGAAAGATAAAAGTTTGAAAACGAGCGGAGGCCATTTGAACGGCAGTATCCGATAAGGCAAACAAGATTTTTATTTCTGCGTAGCTTCAAAATCATCTTCAGAACTCTGTTCTTCAGACAAAGTTGGGATTTTCTGTTTATATGAGGATATAAACATTTTATATATTTATTGCATTTGGCTTGAATGCCTTCAATGTGATCTTGAAAATTTAATTTTTGATTAAGTACTAGGCCAAGGTATTTCACTCGACTCGACAAAGAAATTGGAACGATGTTCATAGTTACTTTGTGACTACTACTAGGTTTTAAAAAGGAAGCTGTAAGTTTATGTAGGGATAGTATAAGTTGAGTTTTGAAAGCGTTGGGAGAAATCTGCCATATCTGTAAATAAGAAGAGAAAATGCCTAAACTTTTCTGCAGTAAGCACAAAACTTGATAAAGTTTATTGACCTCTCAGTTTCTAGCACACAGCGATGAAAAAAAATCCAATCCATCATGTGTATTGAAGAGAAACAGAAGCAAGCTCCAATGCTACCATTGCTACCCTAAGCAAAGCGAATTTTTATTCTTTGCTTAAGTGGCTTTCCATTGTGCTGAAGGTGTCAGAGCGTCACACATTGAGAAGTCATCGTGTCCAATATATTCTCATACACTTTTTCCTTGCATTGGTGTCGTGCAACTGCTCAACATGCTTCACGTATGTGTTGGTGAAGTTTTGCACTTTGTTTATACAAACGCTTTTAGGTTATGTCCGATTGTTTTCATTCGGTGTTTATCTTTTACCAGCGATTAAGGAGTTTAGTGCTGTGGTGATAAAAAAGTTTTAGGAAGGTGAGCGACCGGGAGCTATTTTCAGAAATTTGAAAAACCTCGGAGTAAAGCGGGATCTTGTGTACCGAACCATCCGAAGGTACCGTGACACCTTCTCGTTGGATGACCGGAAGAGATCCGGTCCTACTCGTACGGTGCGGATTCCACGAGTTGTTAAAGTGGTCAGGGAACGGATAAGACGACACAGCACTCGGTACGTAAAATGGCCGCAGATCTGAATGTTTCGAGACCGCCAATGCACAATATACACAAATGATCTCGGATTCCAAGCTTTCAAGAAACGTTAGGTTCATGGAGTTTCGGAACCTTCTAAGTAGAAACGACTCGAAAGAGCAAGTCTGCTTTTGTCGCGGCACGGTGGGGAAGAATTTATCTACATTCGTCTTGCAACAATCCCACAATGTCCAGAACGACAGGCTGTGGGCTCTCTCTTCGAGAACTGTTCCAGAGAGTGATATGAATATTCTACGGTTCCAGCGTCAGTGATGGTTTTAGGAGGAATTTGCAAGCGAGGCTAATTACCACTGAGTTTCATCAAAAAAGGCGTTAAAGTGAATGCCGTATATTATAAAACGGAAGTTTTGGAGAAAGTTGTCAAGCCAAGAGGTACAAGAGGTGATGATCACTATGTGTTTCAGTAGGACGGAGCGCACTCGCAAACTGCAAATCTCGTTCAGGGCTGGTGCCGAGAAAATTTGACCGACTTTTTGGACAAGAATGAATGGCCTCCCAGTTCACCAGATCTGAATCCCTTGGATTATTTCGTATGGACATAAAATGACCACACGGCGTCTAAATGAATCAATTCAAAACCGTAAACAAACGAACTTGGGACGAAATGCCGATGGAAGTCTTGCGTGCCACCTGTGACGGTTTCGAAAGAGGTCTGGAACTGGTCAAGAAGGTTAAAGACGGTGTTATTCCAAAACATATGCTGTAGTTGATCAGTATTATATTGCAATACAATGGGTAAAGTTATCAATAAATTCTGGATTATCGATTTGAAATAAATAGAGTTTTATTTAGTATGAGAATATATTGGACACGGTGTATAGTGCCCCACTTAAAAGTGAGGCTGCCATTTTATTCACGTCCTGCTAACTTTTGAACATTTAAAGCGGAACAATGCATAAGGTCCTAAGTAACATTGGAAGACTCACTTCCTACGGCTATCTAAAAACATTTTCAAGTATTTTCAGCACACAGTACGGTTATATAAAATGTTATTAAGAATTTAATACGTTAAAAACATTAGCATATCGTTTTATCGACAAACTGTTAATTAAAAAGAAAGTCGACTCAGAGAATCTCTCATTGTTATTTAGGACCTTATGTTTTGTTCAGCTTGATGTTTCAAGTGCTGAAAATCTCGGAGTGTTTTTATAATAACGGTTTTTAAACTATTCAATATTTTCAATCTACACAGTTATTTTCAACACAGTCATCATAGTTATTTTCATGGAGATCAGTAAAAAAATTACCGATTTCTCAACAGCTGAGCTCTTGGTGCACAGAAAGAAATAATTAATTTTAACAAGCGTGTAAAATTTCCCTTCGTTAATATCCAAGCCAACGGAGGCGTAAACAACGCAATTGGTTGTAGTCTTTGATGAACCAGACAGCAATGTCTGCAATCTTTCATACAACAGGCTGGATGCAGGCATTATCTGGCTTTAATTTACATAAAATATCTGCCAAATCTAGCATTCCCTTCATGTGCGTTAGATTACGCCGAAAATTCAGTGTTTCTTTTTATCTGTGTGGTCACTTCGGTAATCAATTTCAACTACCGATTCCTCGGTACTTTAGTGATATGTGAAAAATTAGCAAACTGATCTTCTGAACAATCCTTAATAAAGAGCCGAACATGTCGCCATACCCATATAAGGAGTATATCGAATATAAGCTATCCACATACATTTGCGTTGTACGCATGTATTTGTGATGGTTTTTTATGCTCTGAACACTGCATGCTGTGCGTTTGACTGTCAGCTTTCTTTTGTTTACTAGTTTGTGCGGTTCAAATTCTGCGTTTTCAAAATGTCGCGTATTGAAAAGGAAGTGAAAATTAAGGTTCTGGACACATGGATAAGTGAGAAGGGTATTACTATGCGAAAATTAGCGAAGCGGTTTGGAATTCATCATGCGAGTGTTAAAACCATCATTAATAAGTTTGGGGAACACTATTCTTTGGATGAGCTACCAGGAAGAGGCAGAAAACCCGGTTCTTCCAACCCGAAACTGGAGCAGAAAGTGGTATCTCTAATCATGAAGAACAAATCAATGTCAATACGTGATTTGGCCAAAAAAGCAGGAACGAGTGTCGGAATGATCCAGCGTATCAAGAGGCGAAACCACCTGAAGACCTACAAGAAGCAGAAAATCTCGAAACAAAGTGCAGAACAGAAGAAGCAAGCAGCAACAAGGGCCCGGAAATTGTATTCGTGTCTTTTGCAGCGTCCGGATGCATGCGTTTTGATGGACGATGAGACCTATGTAAAGGAGGACTCAAAAACCCTTCGAGGTCCACAATACTTTACTGCCGTCGTTGGGGAGGATGTGAGCGATGCGGACAGGTCGATTCAAGAGGAGAAATTCGGTCGAAAGGTACTGGTATGGCAAGCAATATGTTCCTGTGGTTTGAAGTCAACTATTTTTTACACTACCGGAACTATAAGGAGTTCAAACAAATTTGGGCTCAAGCGTCCAAAAAATGCGATGCAACAATTGTCCGGAACTTGATGAAGAGCATTCGATCCAAAGTTCGAAAATTCGTGAAGGAATAACTTAAATTTCATCCGGTCTTCATTATGTTCAAGTTTAACCTCGTACAATAAAGGATCAATTTTTTGTATGAATAAAATATCGGTTTTCAACATAATTTGAAAGAAAGTTTGTGGATAGCTTATTTTCGATACACTCCTTATTCAATTACCGAGAACCTTTGTATTATTTTGACAGTTTATTTTATTGGTAATTAACAACCGGCATATCTGCAAAATACGTGTGAAATATCTGTCAAATCCAGTACGCAACAACTTGATAATTTATACTCCCCATTTTTTGCGGTGTTAATGAATCATAAGTTAACAGACTAGATACTTGTTTTGAGTTTAATTTTTATTAGCGCCAAAAAATTCCACCAAAATATTAAAAATAAATATTTCTTCAAAACGCATGTTAAACCACGAATTTCCAATTAGCTTATTTGAATCCATTAAATTCGATCGGAAAATCTTTTCACCGGTGGTCGACAATGCTCCGATGTTCATTACGGCTCCAGAAATGAAGCAACAGAACAGTTTGTTCTCAAGAATAGCATCACAATTAATAAATTGGATTGCTTTGCTCAAAATGTATGTAGCATTGGGCAAAAAATCCACCAAACTGTCCAGAGCTTCGTGTAGTTGTCACGTACATATTTTCGTAGCACGTTTTGAATTGTTAACACAAATCAACAGGCTATGTATTGAAAGTGTTCAAACCAGCATGGATTTTATGTGGGCAAAGGGCTCGGAGGGCTCGAGCTTACTTGGCTAAGAAATGGATCCGAAAAATGATCGGGGTGGCACGAAGATAATACGCAAGGTCTTAACAATTGTTTCAATCCGTCATGTATAACGTTTAACACGGATACAAATCTCACCCATTTAAATTAAAAATATCGCTGTTCAACTTGCAACATAAGAATTATTTAAAGTAAATAGAAAGCATGTTTCGCACGAAAATAACAGTTATTGAATCAATTTCAAGGCTTGTCAATTTCAACAAAACATTCATCGGGTAGGTCAATTTGAGCGTGTACTTCCCTCTCCAGAACGTGAGATCGAGACAAAGTTTCCACGCTCGCATCATAAGCCAATCGTCACGTTTGTTGTTAGGTTATTTGCTCGATTCCAGTAGTGAATCTCTGAGCAAACATCTTGAATCTGGAACCTGTTAGCATTTAAGCTCAATCCAGGACTAAGATAACCAAGATTTATAGAATAAATAAAATAAATTTGGAACGCAACCAGCAACATCCAAAATTTGTACGTTTATTCGTATCATGAATATGTAAAAAATAAACATAATATGATTTTAATTTCAAACATCGAAGTCACTTGGTTTTAAACATAGAATATGTTTGAAAGAAAGCAATTTTATGTTTGCGGCCTAAAAAACTAATTTTATGTTTGGATTTACCTGGATTATGTTTGTTATGACCAGTGCTGTAAAATGTCATTTCGTGAAATTGGATAAATTTACCGATAACTTTGTTCAACAGCTAAATTCATGAATATGGTGTATGATAAAATTGAAGGTATTGACAAATTCTACAACTTTGTCCAACAGTGTATTGCCCTAACTGGTAAATAGGAAGTGTTATATTCACTGTTATATTCACTGTTATATTCAAATGATATTCATTGATGAATATAGAACAATACATTGTGAATCAAATTTATGAAATTTATCAAGCACCACATTTTTTTCATACGTTCTATTGGGAAAATCAGCTTTTGGAACGAGTTGTTGGCAAATTGAGAGCATTTGGAAATCAATATTAACAGCACTGGTTAAGTGTTATTTTTTTCTGCGTGGAGGGTATCCGTTTTGTAGAGAGAAAAAACCCGCATTAATCCACCGATGGTGAGACTGAACCCTTCTTACATTTCACCAGAATTACAAACTCAAATGTGGGCAATATTGTACTGGATACATATTTTCATCAGAAGTTCCAAGAAGATTCAGAAATATTCAATATGCCATACATCCAGTTGATAAAATGAACTTTTTGTCAATCCTGAACGTATTGCTCAGGATGAACAAAAATTAAAATATTTCCATTAATAGTCTCTAATGACCTGTGTTTGTTAGTTATATAAAAGGGGAAATTACATCAATATTAGAAATTTCATATAATCAGTCCGTAGCATGAATTATAAGACAATCCTAAGCGTCAATTTTGATTATCGATATGGATTCAAGATGCTTAATAAGTAAATATTCGTTGAAAATAGTAAATGGAGACTTTGTGTAATTTTCGAATATACTCGTTGCAGTTCAAAACCAGACCACTCGAGCCAATCGATGCTGCTCTAATTCTATACAGTAGCATAGTGTGGCTAGTCCGCTGTATGTGCTATGCAACGCAACAGATGCGACACAATAGAATGCAGGTGGCATCGATTGGTGTGATTGGTCTTGTTCGGTTTTGCACTGCAACGAGTATATTTTCATCTCACAATTATGTGCTCTCAGGTATTGCTTTGGTCATATCTCCATGAAGGATTATCCAATCATAATGAAATTTTGACCAGTTATTTGGAGATATCATAGCTTTGATTTGGCATCAACAAAACTAAAATCGGTACACAAATAGCTCAGTATGTAATCGGAGACTAAACTGTTTGATTACTATTATAATAGGCCTTCAAGTACTGTTTCGTTCATATCTTCGTAACGAAATGTCCGAATGAAAAAAAATCAATAGCGTTCTATGGGAATGTTGTAGCTTCCATTTGCCGTCAACAGAACTGAAATCGGTTCACAGATGGCTGAGAAACCGATGTGACATTATTTGTAATGCCGAACACACACATACACACACACACACACACACACACACATACACATACACACGGACATGTGCTCAGTTCGTCGAGCTGAGTCGAATGGTATATGACACTCGGCCCTGTGGGCCTCGGATAAAAAGTCGAGTTTTCAAGCGATCTTAATACCCTTCTATTGATGTAAGAAGGGTAAAAAGTCTACTTAGACTTTTGGTATGCCCCTCCCTCTCCCAATGTAGACAAACGTAGACTTTTCCGACCCCCTCCCCCCTTCATTGTTTACGTGGTTTATGAACAGCCCCATTTATGATCTGTCGTACCTCAGGTAACGAGGAAATGGAAAAAAGGAGTGAAAAAGCGTTAGAAGAGGAAGAATTGGTATGTCTTGCCTACCTAGAGGATGTATTCTTTTTATTTAGCTGCCATTTTTGCTAATTATTATCTTATTTTCTTAATCGTATAAGTGCTAAGCTTAACAATAGTTTTCGTAGGATTTTATTGAAAGTGATCGGAAGAATCATTTCGTTTCGTAGCGTATGATCTGCATTTATGGCACAACCTCACCCTCTCCCAGAATACCGAAGATCTGTAATAGCCGCCTTTGCTCTCAAATTTGTTAATCAAATTTGGACTCTAATCTTTTCTGCATGACACTGGTTTCAACATATTTACACCTTTACACTCTTACCGTGCGCAAACTTAATCAATGGCCAAAGGCCTACAGTAATTTTTTATCATTCAGAGGCCATCAAAGACCTTACAGTAATGCTTTTAACATTCATCTTCAAAATATTTGACCTGAACTCATTACATTCTAAAGCGTATCTAGATATCTCTGCTCAAAGTAATCGCTAGTCCATCATCACCATACATTCGTTCTACTAATAAAACAACATCACATCGAGTTCATATACGGGAGCAATTCCAATCTTCGAAATGAGTGAAATGGTTAATGATTTCGAGAAAAAAAAGTGTGTTGTTATGATATGAAAGCATATTATGGATAAAGATTTTAACACGATTGAGAGGTGGTAAGGCGTCTTAAAAACGCGGAGCGAAACAGATAATTGTTATTCGTTCAGAAGACAATTATTTTAACTATTATTTTTCCCTAAATAGCAAATGTCACACTAACTTTCCTTCCCTATTTCCACCTGATTGCAAGGACGTGGCCGGCGCCGTTATTGATTATTTAAGAAATTGAGTCACTGAAACGTGTACCATGAGAATGGTCGGTTACTCCCAGCCCCATTCAGTTGATTCACAATGCAATTTCACTTAAGCTGATCAATCACGGAGTAGCAACCATTGATACTTGCAGTCAGTCAAGTTAAGCTAAGCTAAGGGGTGATTAAAAAATGACGTCCATCAAATTTCAGTTTTTATACCCTTCCCCCCTCTGTCACACTTTGTCGCAAATATGATTACCAACCCCCCGGGTGGATATCACACTTTTGAAAAAAAGCATGTATGCATATTGGTGTTGTCGATTTCAATAATAACGTGTATTTTTGTTCAAATTGAATCATTTACATAATATGATGTGTGAAGTTCTTCTGTCTACGGATCAGTGTGTTTTGATGGAAATAACTGGCAGAGATAAATCAAGATATTCGTAACAGATGGACAAAACTTATCGTTTGACATGTTTTTTTCCTCAAAAACGTAGTTTTCTTAAAATATTTTTTTTAAAAACTGCGCTCATTTAAGAAACATGTCAGTTATGAATTTGAAATAATCTTAGTTGAAAAGTAGAAAAAAAAACTTGACTAATTTTGATTCAGAAATGCCTATGCAATCAATTATTTCATTGTATATTTTTATTACTCTTGATATATATTTTATATCGATGATGGATGGATAACGATGGATAAAATTTTAGAAATGGGGAGTTTTAGTTGAGTTTTTTAGTTTTAGTTTTTCCAAGAATACTTACTTTAAAAAATCATAACTCATGAACCACACTCTAAAATGCACTTACACATTTATGAGATAACCCCGGGTCTAATGTGGAAACCGGGTTTTTTTGTCCTCACTTTTGTGCATAAGTTACACATTTATGAGCAAAAGTTACCCCATAATCGGGCAAAATCTGGTTTAAACACCAGTGACTGATCGCAGTTCAGCTCAGGAGAATAATTTAAGTTTGCAGTGCATACTTTGTAAAACATACATTGAGTTGTAAAAAGTGCTTGAAATTTTCTAATCAACCGGAAAAAAGGTCTGGAAAGATATTTTACACAACATTATTTCACGGTTAAGGAAAATTGTTCAAAACAATCAGAAAAACACCGTTTATTTCGAAAAAATTCCAACCAATTTTTTTTGCGATTGAAAATTTTGATATATAGATGTAATCCAAGATGTTTATCCATTCTAGAGATATGGAAAATTATATGGAAATATACACATAATGTCTTGTAGAGAAGATGCGCAAAACATCATGACTTGTAGAAAAAAGTTCTGAAAAAGCTTGAAATTACTCATAATTCCGAAAGAGAATATGATCAGAAAGTGAAGAATAAATGGAATCATGAATATTCCAACAGAATTAGTTTTTTTTTTCATTGTAAAATTTGATTTTTAGAGCCATTCAATTTGAAAGCGGAGAGTTTTTTGTTTTTGAAATATATTGAGGATTTTCGAGATTTACCTTGAACGGTCTGGGAAAATTCCACTGAAATTCTTATACAGGGAGATCAAAAATAATCCCACCATGACATGGGCTTCAAGAAATCAATATATAAACTTTGTGGACAAATTTGATATAGACGATGTTATTTTTCGATTTTCTTGAGCCCTAAAAACTTTTGTGTAAAAAATTTGCCATTGCATAATTTTTCAGTTTGCTGAGATAATTTAAAGCACTTTCCACCAAAAGAATGTTTTCCAGAGACGATCATTTCGCGAATTAGTTTTTTTTTTAAATCACAGTTAGCAAAATTGTAAATAATATCATAATTTTTTTCTTTCCTCATAAAAGAGAAAATATCCTATTTTGAAATTTCCATACAGGACTGGAATCAAAATGTCTTGTTGATAATAAATTGATTGATTTTTTTTCGCAAATGATTTTGCTTTATTCAAAGTTCCCGACCATTTCGCTCAACGTTGAAATTGTGTGCAACACTTAATCTAGATCATAATTATTATTGCCAAGAAAATGTCAAGCACTTTTCGATTCCTTAATTAAACACTTTTTTAAAGTAGCTGGTTCTTCCTGATTGCACTCTCCTCCATCTAAAGCACTTTCCCATATTCTATAAAATCAAGATTTCAATATTTATAATGCTATGGATGAATACAATAAATCCACCACAAATACACGCATACAATGCAAACGTTCATGGATAGCATATTCTCGATACATTCCTTAACCAGCCAAATTTCCAACGAACACTGACTCTAACAGCGACGGTTTCGAGAGTGCCACCACAGCGCTCCACCTTTGTTATAGCCACTAATACCGAAGCTGCTGACTATCTCGTGCATCGAGTGGTGTTTCCAGGGTTCGAACAGCTTTGACTACAGTAGCAACGTGATGGCGGAATGATTCCAATCGGTGCGAGGAAGCACTCATACAGCAGAAATCAACATTCACCACAGAGCAGAAAGAAGCTGCTGCCTGTGCTTGCATTGCATTCAACAAGAGAAACTCGGGGGAAAACTTCTCCCAGCATCACACAAACACACTGACTCGTTTTACGAGGAAAACATGTTTAGCTGATTTGTTGTCGTTATGTAGTTTTGCAAACTGTAATTGAATGTAACGAGTGTGTTCAGCGCAGAGGATTGCAGAGGATGAACAAGTTGCAAACTTTTGGCTGAGTCGTCGTCGGTGTGCCGATAGCTAACAATAACCATTTGACTTGTCTAGCACAGCGAGCATCGGCGGTAAATGGTTGCGAGGCAAAGATGGGAAACTAATGCCCCCAGGATGCGTCATGTTCTTCTTGCCAGGTCCAAGTTTGCCCAACAGTTTCTACGTAGAGCATGGTAAGTTGATAAGTGCTAAACAAACACAATACCGCCAGCTGCTGGAAATGGAATCCAACAACTTGATTGCTCGACTTTGAGGTTATGAAATTGTTTGCACTGTGCATCTGGAATATAATTAGCCAACAGCGAAACTCCAAGCGCGGTAATAAGTTTTCATTCGATTAGAACTTTTTATCGAGTAATAAATTATTCCGAAAGATAACTGCAGAAAATGAAGTTTTGAAGCATTGTGGCAAAACTTTAACCCTGCCCAAAAGTAGCGGAAAGATGTCAGTCACTCGCTCCATCGCATGGTCAAATTTCAATTTCGCTCATGTCACAACTTCATAAGCCCGGTCCGTTTTTCTCTTCCCGGGCAGACGTAGAATGCAGGACGTGCTGGTTTTTGCAGAGGTGGACTTGTTGTGTTTGCTCGTCGGAAGGGTCTAGGGGTTAACCCACGTAAGTTGGGAAGAATTTTTCATCTTCAAAAGTGCAATGCAGTGTTATTTTTTTTCTCTGTCGCATTTCGCTGTCAGCTGCCAGCAGTCAGATCAACCTAAAATGCACACGGTGGACGCTCGTTATGAATGGTGATGCCCTACGTGCTAACCTTTCGGGTTCGGCTGGAAATTTAATCATTTTCCTGGCGGATGGATTGCAAGGTTGAGGAAAAGGTTTTGAATGGCGAAACGGTGATGGGATGGTAGGATATTTCCAGGTAAATATGAGTGTTATAGAAGCCTGATGTACTGCTGTGCCGATGTATCAGATTTGAAAGCGCAGAAACAGACCCGGACAATGTTCACGGGTAAAGAATACATATTATACGATAGGAGAGAGTGAGAAGATATGCTAATACTGCATCACTCCAATGATCTGTACTATTATTTTCATAACTTGTAGAATTCGAGGTTGCTGCTGACGATGTTGAGTTATTTGACGAGAGAATGTATTTTGGGAATCAGCATTACCAGAACTACTTATAAATCTACATTTCTATCGATTTTTCACTCCAATGAAATGAGAAAGAGAAAATAGTTGGTGTTTTAGAAATTCTTCGGTTTGGCATCTTATACGAGGAATATCACATGCATTGGAAAAACAGGAGCGATAATCTAGCTGCAAAAAACCTGACGGTTATAGGAAACTATAATGATCTGGAACCAAGACGCCATTTGTTGAGTGCAGCAGCAGAAAACCGAAATTAGCAAGATAGAAGCTAAAACCTTCGTAGTTAATTATCTAACATCCAAATTTTTAAGAATTTTTTAAGAAGAAAACTGAGTTTGATGGTCATTACTGTAAAAGTCATAGCATATCATGAATAGCTATTTACGGAATGGAAATAGAATTATGCTGTTTCGTCATTTTTTATAAGTTTGAACAAATTGACCACCCGATCAGCTTTAGTAATTACGCATAGAATCAACAAATGATGCTTGGGACTAACATACATCCTCAATGTGTGGAAACTACTAATCTGTGTATATTGAATTGAATTTCTGTCTGTCTGAACCTTATAAACTGAAAATTTATTTTCATAAGTTAGCTTTCATTTGTTTCGTAAACATGATATGCACGAAATGATATTCGTGAAGACCAGCCAATCGCTTTTTTTCTTTTATCGTAAGCATTCATGATGGTGTTGTTGCTGGCAGGAAATAATGTATTTATCCCACAATAAAAATTAAAGCACTGTTTAGAGTTATAACTTGATACTCATTAATCAAGTATCTTCTCACGAGTCACCATGGCCTAGTGAGATCAACCACGGATTCAGTAACAACTCTTCTTGAAAATACAGGTTCGAATCCCATTTCAGAAACATTAAAAAAACGTAAGACCGCTCAACATGGCGCTTTTTTTTAATTACATTTCGAGCCGGTAAAGTAGACCAGTTAGTAGTTCATGCAACCGTCAGACAGACGTTTATTTTTAATCCGTGATAAAATGATCGTAACTCTTTGAAACGTTTTCGTACAATGCACGAATGTTCTTACTGGGTGATCAAATGCTTCGTGCTTTTGACAGTAGCACGTGTGTCATCTACGAAGGTAGCTTCATAGAAACAATAAATCAATTTCGTTGCAGAAAACAACGAATTGAATCGTTAGTTTGACGTTCGATTTCGTGGTATAGACTAAAATTAATTTTCAGTGTAGACTATAGAACCGATCGGCGTGAAAATTTGTTTGCAGGGGTTTTTGGGACCGGGGAAGGTTCTTAAGATAAAAAGAGACCCCTCCCATCTCTGTGGAGTGTCTTTTGGGTCCGAAAATGGATCTTATGATAGTTCGAAATCCCTCCCCCCTCTGGAAACGGGGGCTTCCATAAAACTGAAACACAAATTTCTGCATAACTCGAGAACAACCAAACATGAGAATTATCCCTACAGGTACGAACATTTTTATGCAGGAATTTTGTGGGCCGAGGAAGGAATGATTCGAGACCCCTGCTTCTTCTGGAAGGGGGCTCCCACACCAATGAAACACAATTTTTGGCATAACGCGAGAACTAATCAAGCAATTGGAACCAAATTTTGTATGTGGGGGTTTTTGGACAAGAAATGTTTCTATGGAGGTTCGAGACTCCTCTCCTCTTTGGAAGGGGTGAAATCTCATACAAATGAGACACAAATGTCAACAAAACATGAGAATTATTCTGACTATTATGAATGTTTATATGTCTTTAGGCAGAATCAGGTGGTTTGAGACCCTTTCCCTCTGGAGGGGGGTTGGGGGCTCTTAAACATATGAAACAAAAATTTGAACCAAAGATAAGAATTATCCATGCAAATAAAACACAAACTATGTATTCTTCGGTAAAGCATCATGTTCTGATAGAAGTTTAAACCTTTCTTAATCAAGAATGGGGAATGCTTCAATTACTTTTAGTTCCAAATCATGCACAAGAAGTTAATCTAAGGTTATGCAATAGAAAATTGCGTTCAAAGATAAATGATAAGTCAATGAAATGCTTCTACACAGAAAAAAAATCGGTAGAAATTACCGATCCAAGGGTTACATTAAAAACACAAACTTTCGTTTTTTTCCAATTTATATCAACATTAAGAGGGCTGCTGGGGCCACTCACATAATGTAATTGTAAAGACTAGGCATCTGCAACAGCGTTTAAGAACTTTTTTCACCGATAATTAAAAGCAATCTATTCTAATCTACAAAAACTTATGATTGAGGGATATGGTGAAATTTGAGTCTCTAGAAGCAATTCTTACCATCTGACAACTTTGTGCTCCTATTGATTTCCAAGATCATATGTACCAATTGGGAGAGACATGGTCGCATACTCAATGTTTTCATCTCCTATCCGCTCAACCAATCGCAATATTATGTATCTAATATAGAGGGCGGAAATAAGAATTTTAGATAACTCAATGCAGACATTTCTGAATTTGGCAGATCGACAGGAAATCGGTGGGTAACTACTAAGTACCACAAAGTAAACTGCTAAGTTCCGTGCCAAAAGATTCGATGAGCTACCGTCCCCACTGTTTTTGGCAAAGTTTTTCCACATAAAATTTCCAAAATTTCTCGTATTTCTATTGAATAACATAGTTAGCTCTGATAACGAGTTTTTATACTTGAACATTGAAACATCGTTGTACGTCGGAAACAAAATCTATACAAAAGTTCCACAAAGTAAGCCATGACCAATTTTTGTCTCTGAATTTGGACCCTAGGCAATCTGCAAAAATATAAGAGGATTGTTGTTGATTTGATGATGATTGAAATGATTTTAAAAAGTATTTATTTATTTTTTTTATGCAAGGTGCTAGGCATATGCTAGGTCATCCAAACTGTTCTGGAGTTCAGAATTTAAGATCTACAGTTTTAGCAGTAGCTTCATGTAGCAGAAGCTACAACATGTTTTCAATCATATTAAATGAGTTTTGAACTCAAGGTCAGTATTTTATGAACTTGAACATCCCAAGATGATCCGATAAAGACTGATGACTGGTGGTTTGAGTTCAAAACGTCATCTTTCATAGGTTATGAAGCTACTGTTACGACTGTGAATCCTAGTGTTATTAGAAGCAGATATAGCGTGGAACGCTTAAAAATTGGCAAACATGTAAATGTAAACTGTGAGTACACTTCGGTCGCTGGGCTTCTGAGTTCGGTTTTTCGATTCAAGTCAAGATGTTCTCCAAGCACTTTAATAACGTTCGTCACGCTGAGTTGGTGTTAATTATTTAGCTTGGAATTACTTTGCTTATGCGCGTGCAACATTTTGATACTCTGCTCTTCTTGCTTCGATGCCATTTTGACAACTGAATAGAAAGTGGCAAAAACAAAATTGAGTCAACATTTCGTACGCATACACCTACAAAATGAGGGGTGTTCAAGTTTTTTTTTAAATACATACTTGAGTAGACCAAGTTTTGACCGTTCCATCCTTGAGGAGTATGCCGAATAAAAAGTTCTCATAGATTTACAATAGAATGTATCTTTACAATACAATAGAATCTATAGTATTTACGTTTAATAGTTTTGTTCACAACAATTGGATGACAATAGGATTTACTGTTACCACAATAGAATCTAATGTAAATTAAGCCATCCACAATAGAAAAGGGGGTGGCTATGTATCTTAACTTAAGAAACAATCATTATTGTCTGAACAAATTTGAGTCAATTACTATTAATAGTTTTGTTTCACAGTTGTTGAAAATCCTAGCATATAAAGTCAATTTTAGATCTATTGTAATGACAATATGCATTTTTCATTTATCTGATTCACGAACAATAAGATTCACGATCGGATTCAGATTTGAGTGTTATTCTAAATTATTGTACTGTAACTGTATGGTTATTTCTATCCGGGATGCTATGGCTAATTTGGTTGAAAAGATTCAAATCTTGAGACTAGATTGGACACTTGAGCATTATTCATAACTGCCAAAATAGGTTAATGATGCATATGAACGAAGACTGGATGAAACCTAGGGAAAACGTAATGTATAGATTGGGTAGTTGGTGCTCCTACTGTTCGTCGTGGTTCCATTTAATTCTTCACAAAATTGGAACAAAAACTGAAGCAGAAATATTCGGCCTTGGACTAAAAACGTCTGTGACTATGGGGAACTTCCCAATGGTGATCCAAGCGGAGATTTTTGCTATAATAAAATGCGTTAACGTATGTCTGAAGAGAAATATAGATTTGCAAATATTTATGTTTTTACAGACAACTAGGAGGCATTCAAGTTGTTGAGTAATTCAAAATGCACATCCAAACATTGAAGAATGTCAGGGAAAGCATTCTTCCACAGCGAAAGGTGTGCCGAGAGAACTCCGTAAATTTATTCTGAGTTCTGGGACACTGTGGCATTGAAGGTAATAAAAGGGCAGACAAGCTTGGTAAACAAGGTTCAAATGCATCGATTATTGACCCAAAACCATTCTGTGGTATATCATACTGTGCCATAAAAATGGAGCTAAATGGAACGTGAAACCTCCAAACATCTGCTCTGCTGCTGTGATGCTTTGTACCAGTGCAGATTTGAATTTCTTTATAGAGGTAGTAGGCAAATAAACGAAATTTGGACTGCGAATCCTCAAATTTAGTTGTGTTATAAGCGCAATTTTGCCTGATTGGGCTCTTCCATCTTGGCATGTTCACTTGACAAATGGTGATCAACCTACACAAACAAAATAATGAATTTAAATAGGTGCGTAAAATTTCCTCTCGTTTAATTCTAAACCAGAGGAGGGTGTAAACAACGAAATTGTTTTGCAATCTTTCATGCGCCATGCAACAATATTTGCAATTTTTCATATAATAGCCTAGATTCTGGTGTTATCTGGCTTAATTTTAAATGAAATATTCCATTATTTTCTGTCAAATCTAGCATTCCTTTTATGTGCATTAGATAACGCAGAAAATTCAATGTTTCTTTTTATCTGTGCATAAGATGATCAACCTATAAGATACAAAGAAAAAAAGCACTTAAGCCCAAGTTGGGACATTGTGCATTCAAGTCGGGCTACTTGGTTATAACCAATATGTTGAGGAACCCAATTACCTCCGTTCCTTCGATGCGGGGTTCTCCAACACTCGCCAGTGTAAATTCAAAAAGTAAACTCACAAGTACACCGTTCATACAACACAATTCACTTTATTACAACACTAATTACAACATTTATTTCCGGACTTAACACGTTTATTTCCTGATGCTAACACGTATAATTTCTAATTGTAAAACATATATTTCCTAATTCTAACACATAATAATATAAACACAAATTGGATCGCGCGCACTCCGGCTCACCCACCGGTTGAATATCTCATTTAATACTAAAAACACACATCTGAAGTTCCGTCGTCATCAGCTGACCGCAATCGCACTCATGCGATGTTTTCTCCGTCGTTCCATGAGCAAGAGAACTGCCGTCGACTCTCCGTACTGTCCACTACCATCGGCGATTTGATAGATACCCGTACAATCAATCCTACTTTGTTGAGGTACCACCACAGTTGCGGATCCTTGCTCTCATTTGCAGCCATTGTTGTGCTTCGGGCCTTCGCTAGTGTGGTGATCATATGGCAGCTGCATCAGATAACTGGGTCACAATTGTGCAGCATCAGTAGCAGAGGCGTAGCTGAGATGGGTTTGTCGCGAACACAATAAAAACCAGGAAACGGTAGACTGGTTAAAGTAGCCTAATTGCTAATTTGAAGCCTTGGGCCAACTTACGGTGGTTGAGGAGAATGACATCCCTCGTCCAGAAGTTCTCATTGGCTTCTTTCCAGGAAGTACTGAAGACAGCAACGAAGGGATTCTAGCAGTCTTAGGGAGCTAAAATCATGGGTTGGTAGTCGACGCATGGAGAATACTCCAGCGCAATGGCATACACCAACAGTACGTTGAGTTTGTCTTTACTGTGGATGGAGTTTCTGTCAACTCTATCAAAGATTGTAAGAAGAAGAAGGGAAGAATTCCAAAAGAGAAATCTAGCAGAAAAAAAACTAAATTATCTAAAATATGAAAATAGTTGTAAATTATAAGTGACCATGACTCTGATAAAACCCATGAAAAAATTGGATGATTACAGAATGATCGTTGATCACTCAGATCAAACACCAAAGATCAAGTGGTGTCAAGGGCATGGGACATAAATTAGATTATGGTCATACTTTAAAACCAATCGGTGAAGAAAACAATTATGAATGAATGACGGACCAGCCCCGGTATACAGAGTAATAAATCTCCAGGCTAAGAAAAGTCCATCTGAAAGCCGCAGAACCTATTTTGGGGAGGAAAACAACCCAGTATATGCTCAAATCAAGTAAATATAATTAAAAGCAAAAAAAAATCAAATTCATCCAAGTGAATCTGCATCATGCGAAGGTACTTTGTAAACGATTCATGGAAAGCACACTGATGTAGCACTAAACCAAGAAACGTGGACCAACAAAAAGTAGGATACTAGGAATTCCTACAAAAACATGTGAGTTAATTTATGATGAGGCGCAGCTAGCTCCAGAACTGCTATTCTTGTAAACGAAAACAACAAATTTCTTTCCGATCACAGAATTCATCAATAGAGACATCGTAGCAATTATGATGGAGGAACCAACTCACCCATGGCAAAACGAAAGTTTATGCCGCCTCAGCTTACTTTCCTGTCGACGTGGGAGCTGTACCTCCACAAGAGTTTGAAAATTTTGTGTCGTACTGCAAAAGACACAACAAAGCGTTTCTAATTGGATGTGATGCAAATGCTTATTATACATTATGGTCCAATACAGATATCAATAGCTGAGAGGTGATTGCCTTTGAGGTTTTATCTCAAAACATGATTTAGATATATCCAGTTAGACAAGAAGTTCTTGACCTCATACGACTACATGATCTCATACAAAATCAAAAACTGGCACGTATCGAATGAAGAGTCTCTGCCCGGTCACAGGCAAATCATTTTTGATTATGACACTGAACAACAATTTATTGAAATTATACGAGACCCCAAAGCTTATCGTTGAGTTAACACATTAGGAGAATATTCAGAAAACGTGAGAAAAAACTTGAGGAAAATTCTCGACAGCTTTCAAACCCTAACCCAACAAGTTTACTACGAGGTGCTGCAAAGGAAAAAACAAAGGATCTTTGGATAGGTAAAAAAACATTTGGTAGGATATGGGGACTTAAACCACAATTGATACACAGGATTTCTTTAACGATTGTACGACCCCAAATAATCTATGTATCGTTGGATTGGTGGCCAAAAACCAAAGACTCCAACTCAAAATAAGCTGGAAAGGCTGCAAAGACTTGCTGCTCTCTCAATTACGGTTGCAATGAGCAGCACACCGAGTATGACACTAGATGCGTTCTGTTTTATATGCTTCCGTTTCATCAACTTGTTCAATTAGAAGCTGAAAGAAGCGCATTGAGGGTTTAACGGGCAAAGCGGTTTATTCTGAGTATTTAAAAAATGTTTTATATTGGTTCTCTTGTAATAAAAAATGAAGCCTGGATGGAGAAAACATATCATTTCAGTCGCTTATACAATGTGACAATTCCTGGTCGTGATTTGTAGGCAAATGGAGGCCAAAGACGGTTCAAGCTTGAACAATCTTGTGAGAGCAGGGGTAAATGTCTCAATATCTATGGGTAAGTGGCTGAATGTTTTAAAATCAGCTACATTTAATATTAAGCTTGTATGGGAATGTGCTATGTTTCTTCAAAAATCGGCTTCTCAAAACCAGGTAAACAAACATTAGGTTCTTGGCCACTGCAGAAGTCCAGGGAATGAAAAAGTCCGCACAAGACTCGCAAGACTCGGATCATCTCAACAATAGGACCAGAACCATTATGTGGGGTGTCTGCTTCTTTTTGCAACACCACATTGCCAAGCAAGCGAAACGGTTCATAAATCCGAACATTTCAACGACTCGCAAATTATCAAGGAGTGATCTCAGTACTTACACTGGTTTAATAAGAGGGCGTTGTCCATGCAAATAAAGGGTGATACGGTCAAAATTTGGTCAAGGGAAAACGCGTAGCAAATCGGTGAAATCGTTTATTTAAAAAATCAAATTAAATTTCTTTTTCAAGTTCAATTAGTATAAAATTCAGGAAAAATATTCAGTTAGGCTTCCGCTTTTCCAAATCCGAATTGCCGGGCCTTACGCTTGACCCCTGCCATCAGATTTTGTACAGCCACCTTGTCCACCTTCGCCGCAGAAAGCCAGTTTGCCTTGAACTGCTGCTCGTCCCTAGCAGTTTTTTGGTCTTCTTTAGGTTCCGCTTGACAATAGCCCAGTATTTCTCAATTGGGCGGAGCTCATGGCGTGTTGGGAGGGTTCTTGTCCTTGGGAACCACCCTGCACGTTGTTGGCGGCGTACCACTCGCATGGCCTTTTTACCGTAATGGCAAGATGCCAAATCCGGCCAAAACAGTACGGAACAAACGTGTTTCTTCAGGAAAGGCAGCAGACGTTTATTCAAACACTCTTCACGTAAATTTCTTGGTTGACAGTCCCGGAAGCTATGAAAATGCTGCTTTTCAAGCCACAGGTACAGATGACTACCAAACCAGATATTTCTTTGCGAACTTTGACAGTTTCGTGTGCTTGAAAATATCTGCTACCTGTCCCTTCCTTTTGCCGTATAAAACTCCTGTCCCGGAAGCTCGCTTGTAGTCGGCTTTGACGTAGGTTTCGTCGTCCATTACCACGCAGTCAAACTTCGTCAGCATCGTCGTGTACAGCCTCCGGATCGCGCTTTGGCCGTCGTATTTGTTTATCATCGCGATTTGGAGCCACTACCTTCTTGTAAGTCGATAGTCCGGCTCGTTTTTGGCTTGATGCACGGTTGTAGACGATACACCCAGCTTATTTGCGGCATCTCGGAGAGATAGGTTAGGGTTTCGCTTTGAAACTACCGGCAACTCTCTTTGTCGTCTCAGCGGCTTCCAGTTTTCGATTTCCCCTGATCCAGACTTCCTGGCTGTCGACAAAAGTTCCCCAAACACTTTAATTACGTTTGTAACGGTTGATTTGGCAACTTTTAGCGATTTTGCCAACTTTGCGTGCGAGTAGCTCGGATTTTCAGCGCTGCGCGAGCAAAATTTTGATACGCTGCTCTTCTTGCTTGGACGGCATTTTGACAACTGAAGAGTGAATTCCAAAATCAAAATAGGAGCAACATTCTACACACACACCTTCAAAATGAGGGTGTTCAGGTTTTTAAATGCAAAATTGAAAGAAATACGTCAAGTTGATATTGACCAAATTTTGACCGTATCGCCCTTTATCAGCTGAAGCTAATAGGAAAACTTCAAGAGGGTATGTGTCGATTGTTTGGCATAGAAAAGAAAGACTCTCAACACGTGCCATGTTATTTTACAGCAATGTTTAATAAATGGCGTACATTTCTGGATAAGAGGTAGAACCCAGACAAGTAGTGCATTTTATTCAAAATGCTGGAAAATGCTTCAAGTCAGTCCATGTCGGTCGCTTCGCTAAAAGTGATACGGTATACTGATATAGAAATATTAAAACGGGGAATATATCACATAAGATCTAAGAAATGGTCGAAGTGATGAATATACCCATCATGAAAAAAACCTTTAAAATGCGAATAGTAACAAGGGATTTACAAAAGTTCAACTCAGTGAACGCAGTGGTGCTAGCTGCCCCAACAATAACAAAAAACCGGTTCACTTTCCAATAGACTCACTTAATTTGACCAAATAAACATTATTAGTTTGTTAAGTTCAGAAAGCTATAGTAACTGCTGTAGGTTTTAAGCTTTGAACTCCAGGATATTTTGGATAACAGTAAATATCCCAAGATTATCATATAATCTCTGTTGTTCTTTCAAGATATTCAATGAATTTGTTACTAAACACATCGTTGCATTTGCTTAGCCAAGAAATCTTTTGTGTTTTGTTTTGTTTTGTCTTATGTT
This sequence comes from Aedes japonicus, assembly GCA_034211315.2. Taxonomy (NCBI): domain Eukaryota; kingdom Metazoa; phylum Arthropoda; class Insecta; order Diptera; family Culicidae; genus Aedes; species Aedes japonicus. Next base: position 39,872 of record JASCZW010004860.1, read on the forward strand.
TTGTTCTCAAGGATAGTTTCGATGACCTGTGAAACATGTAATATTATTCTTGAATGTTTATTGACCTTAAAGAATATTAAATGAACATATGTTAACATATATTGTTACTTTGTATTGCCTTAAATGTACTATTGCAACTGTAAATCTTATGTTCTGAACGCCAGGACAGTTTGGATGACCTAGACCATCCCAAGATAACGTTTGTATGAATGTTAACGCTAGAAAATATTCACTGAATATGCTTGAATACGTTGCGTTTCTTTGTACAAACCAAATAGCTACTGTTACTACCGTAGATTTCAAGTTCTAAATTCCAGGACAGTTTGGATTACCTAAGGGATCACAAAGTTATAAATAAATGACTGTTGACCATCCAAAAGATTCATTCTAGGGTTTTTTTTTTTTCATTAGGGCGAATCTACAATTGAGAGATTCTCTCTGCGCTCGCTCTCTTTCATTCATAAACCAATCACCTTTACGTTTTTCATTCTACTATTTGTAGAGTATGCTAGCCAGCACTGTTGTGTTTCGATCTGTACTAAAGAATCCCTCGAAAGTTTAATAATGGCGCTGTAATGAATGAAAGAGAGCGAGCCCGGAGAGAATCTCTCAATTGTAGATTCGCCCTAATGAAAAAAACCCTAGCATTGAATATGTTTAAATACAATATCGTCACCTTATATAGACAAAAAACTACTGTTACAACTGTAGATATTATATTTTGAACAAAAAGACAGTTTGTTTGACCTTGAATATACCAACATTGTCGCATCACCGTAGAATTCGTCTCCGCGCAAGAAGGCGAATGCGGAGAGCTCCGTTGGACTCAGAAAGAATAAAGCGACATATGCAGGCCAGCATACGAGCCTGCTTCGTGGGTCTGTTTTCAAAACCAATGCGAATCCATGGGGTAATGCCCAAAAACAGGCACACAGCAGCTCCAACTGAGCAATCACCAGAGCTACTGCAGTTGCCACCGCTGTCATGGTGGAGGATGGATGATCGGCAAGGCACCGCGGAGGAAGAGGACAAGCTGATGGTTACGAATGACGAACTCGTTATTACAAGGAAGTCACTAAAGGTGAGCAAAGCTCCAGGACCTGACGATATACCGAATCTAGCCATTGGCCGACTATTTGGCTGGTTTCTGAAATATGCAAGATGGTAATGCCAAAATGTCCGAACAAGGGCGTCTTCCCAGACGCCTGGAAACGCCAGAATCTAGTATTGCTGCCAAAAACAGGAAAGCCACCGGGCGACCCATGGGCCTACCGTCCGATATGCTTATTGGATACGACGGGTAAATAGAGAGGTTAATCCTCAACAGGTTGTCAAAGTAGACGGAGGGTACTAATAGCCTGTCGAACTACCAGTGTGGCTTCTGTAAGGGGAATGCCATCATGCACATCAACAAGACGACAGACTGTGTCGCGACTGTGCAGTGGTCACTCTAATTGTGAAAACTGCGTTCAATAGCGCCAGTTGATTACTCGGTACCTGCATAGGATTCTTGGAAATTACTTCCAGAATCGGGTACAGCAGCAAGTCAAAAACGTATTCAAATCCACGTAAGAGTTCCGCAAGGTTCTATCCTTGGTTCGGTGCTGAAGTTCCCTAGCAGAGTAAATATTATCGGTTTCATGGACGACATCACCATAGAGCGTAATAGAGATTGCAAGAAGAGGTGGAATTAACAGACCACGCACTGCATTGACGTAGGGATGGATGCACTCCAGAAAACTGGAGTTAGTCCGTCATGAAACAGATGTTACTGCGGTCAATAACTTAAGATCGGGGCAAAGGGTGGCGATTAGTGCACGTAACTGCACCATCACATGCAAGCGGTCTCTGAGGTACTTGGAAGTTATGATCGACGATAATCTGTTCTTTATCAGCCACGTCAACCACGCTCCCAAAAAGGCCTGAATGGATATATCGGCATTATCGGCTTGATGTCGAATAGTACAGCGGTACAAGAGAGCAAACGAAACCTCCTGGCCAGTGTTGCCCTGTCCGTAGTTAGATAAGGCTGGCCGGTGTGGGCCACTGTCTTGAATACTTGAAGCAAACTTGGTAAGCTGGAGAGTACGCGCAGGCTTATGTGCCCTAGACTGGTCAGCGCAGATCGTGGTTGTTGTGGAGCCCGTAGATTGCGTGTTTTTCGCGCGTCCTGTTTTCGATGAGGCGAGAAGCAACAAGCCGTTGAGACACGATCCCGGATAACCTTATACAGAAAATGTGCCAAGATCAGGAAATCTGGGATACTGGTAAGCACAGTGGCCTCTCAAACCAAAAACGGTAAATGATCAACGGTAGTTAGATCATAGGGCCGACCAACATTAATATTGAAATTAATTAGACATAATCGGGTGACTAGAAATTAGAAGAAGAATTAGTATCTTCCATTTAATTCCAACTACCTTTGCTTATCTTCGACAGATACGCGTATTTTCGTCTACAATGTGCAGATTCTCTTCAGTGTCTCGTACCAATAACTCGACTGAAAGAAAACCTCGCCACCTGCCGTATATATACTCATTTTCTAAATACAAACGTTTACCTATCATTATGTTGTTTATACCTATCTTATTATTAGTTTGTCTATACCTATCCTGAGTCAAAAACAAGTGTACTTAATATCTAATTCGCTTCTTTCTCATCTATACCTAACATACTTATTGTTAACATCAAGCTCTGCAAGCTCCAACTACGGCCATAATGAAAGAACAGTGCTCCCGTCACATCAAATATAAGCCCAACAAAACATAAACAAACACACTCAGCGCACTCATCCATCACCGTCACAGAAGGTCTACGGAATTTCAAAAGATTCAGCCGGAAAAAAATGGTGCCTTTTGTCGCATACAAGTACGGAGTAGGTACTGCTGTTTTGCTAACCTACATCCGTTGGCACGACAAGGAAACTAGCTTTGATGTCTCCGTTGGAGAGTCTACTCAGCTAACTACTCCCTTCCGCTTGCGAGACACAATGATCCTGCTCTAAAACCGTGCTGCTGTTCCGCCGTTAACCAACGGATTACACTGTCAAACAGAGCTGTCTTTCGTCACCTTCCTCATAGTAAGGAACTCAGTCCGATATTTCGTAAGCTTGTTTTTTTTTTTGAAGAAATTCCTCGTTTGGTTGCGTTTGTGCGAATTACGAGCAGAAGGAATGCCTTGTTAAATTTTAAAGTGCTACAGTTTTAGTAGAATGTTTTCCACTGATTATGTGATAAAAATTCTAAGCGAAAACGTTTTAGAAAGTTGCACGTATGCTATAAGATTTAATTTTGATTTTGTTTTCCGGCTTCAATGAGCTGATAATGGGCACAAGTTTCAAGCTATCTACTATATGGCTTGTTATTGTGAAAGCAACCGAATGAAGAAGACGCGAAGCGCGAAAAACATTAAGAAAAGCGTCAAATTGATATTTATTGTCGGAGCCCAGAGTCGCAGTGACTTTTCCCGGTTGGCCCACCCCTCCGCGCGTCCCTCAGGGCTTTCGCTTCGTTGAGGGATGCGGGATATACTTTTGCTTGGATTTTTTAAATTGATATTTATTGCCCGGAGGAGAAACAGTTCTACAGCCAGTGCGCTGTTGTCCCTGCAATGGAATGTCGCATTCAGTCGTTACAAACGGCATCAGTGGGTCGCTTTTCAATTTCGTTGTTTGTTTCATTCGGAAGCAATTTTCTGTGGAGAACATGTTGAGCCCTTCCCTTGAGCGGTGGACTGACCGACACTTTGATGAGCGGAGTTTTTTCAAGGATCATGAAATTGGCAACCGAGTGCATTTGGAAATAAATCGAAATGTATTTGTTCGTCCTTTGGCTTTTGCAATGTGAATGCGAGAAGAGATGGGAATATTGGCTCTTCTGTCAAATCGTTTATAATGGAATCGAAGCTGCACCAATAATCAAATATTAGATTATAGTATTATGATAGACTCTTCGACAACGCAGATGCCATTTTAGGCGTGAATTCACCAATGTTCATATGTCTATAAAGACATAAGTCTTAATAAGAAAGTAATAACAATAAAAAAAAATTTAAAAAAAAATGCTACCAAATATGTGGGATGTCAATTGTCAATTGTCGGATAGTCAGTCTTACCATCAATGAAACTTGAAACAACAATTTTAATCAATTCGTACATATGTGCTATGCCTTGACGTAGGTTTCACGTAACCTTTGTGAATCTATGCAACTCAAAAACTTTGTGCTATTTTGACAAATACTAAACTGGACTGTCGATCATAAAAGTCTGATTCCAGCATGAAACAAAAATAAGGCACACAAGACAATCGGTTTTTATTATGTCTTATAGGGTAAACTTAATGTCAGTCCATAGTGAACTCTGTAGTTCATACAGTGAGCGGAAAAACAAGAAGATCATTCCGTAATGAATTTGTAAATGCTTACAAAAATCACAGATTTGCAAAATAGCTGGGCGTTTTGATACAACCTGTCCAAATATACACATGGAAGATTGATTTTGATTACTATTATTTATAATTCTGGTGGCATCTGGTGGTAAGGATAAGGATGCTAAAGAATGTTTCAACTGCGTCAACATGCCTTTTTCGTCTGGTGATGATGATACAAAATATGTGGATGTATGCCCATTAGGCTGATGCAAATTTCAAAATGTTTGCTCCCTAAGCTTAATTGACGCCAATTTGGGTCCTCATAGTCCCCAAAAAATTTAACACATTTGGTTTTAATTTGGCTTTGCATACGCTATTCAAAGTTTGTATGGGAATTAGTATGAAAAATCTCAAACTTACAATTCAGATCCCTAACATCTTGATATTATGTCCTTAAACCAAATCTTATTAAGATTCATGAAGTGTAAGTGTTCAACTATCAAAATGCCGAAGATACCTGACATGTAAATTTTATACATAAATAGTTATTCAATAAAACATAAAATACAAACTTTAGGTATGATGTTTTATTCTTATTTTTGTTTTCTTATTATTTTATATATTTTTTTATTTTATATTTATATATTTTATATATTTTATTTTATGTATATTGTTTTATATATTTTACATATTTTATATTTATTTATTTTATATATATTACATATTTTTATTTCTTAATATTGTATATGTTGAATAACTATTTTTGTATAAAATTTACATGTCAGGTATCTTCGGCATTTTGATAGTTGGCAACTTGCACTATATGAAACTTAATAAAATTTGGTTTAAGGACATAATATCAAGATGTTAGGGATCTGGAAATGTAAGTTTGAGATTCTTCATACTAATTCCCATACAAACTTTGAATAGCGTGTGCAAAGCCAAATTAAAACCTAATGTGTTAACATTTTTTGGGGACTATCAGGATCAAAATTGGCGTCAATTAAGCTTAGGGGAGCAAATATTTCGAATTTTGCATCAGCCTAATGCCCATAACCATTTTTGAATTTAGTGAACTGCGCCTTCGACAACATTGTCAAGAAGAATCCTACTGTTGCTGAATCATGGAAGCCCCCTCCCCCCTCCCTCTCTCTCTCACTCTCTCTCTCCTCTCTCTATGTTGTAGCTAAACAAGTATTTTCAAACGCATTTGATCTTGAAAAGGTTATAAAGAACCAAAAGAAACATTCTCGATCACATTCGATAACATCCCGATATTTTGACATTTTGAGTTTATCGATATGTGTGAGCATTCCAGCTATCTATTAATTACAACCGAAATTTTTAGGTTCAAAAATGCAAACAACTGGTATTGGACCATTTTGCCATACACATGAGAAGTATTAATATGTTTTGATAAAATCATCAAGCGCTTGCCCGGTTTGAGATTGTTCCTTCTTCTTAACATGAGCAGTTCTTTGAAGTTTTACTGGTCAAACAAATGTCATTCTCATGATTTCATGCATTTCTATTTAAGAAATATTGAACCAACTGGTGAATTAATAAAATTGTATTTTTCTTATATTTGGCTAAATGGCTTCGTGTGTGTTTGTTTGTGTGTGTGTGTGTGTGTGTGTGTGTGTGTGTGTGTGTGTGTGTGTGTGTGTGTGTGTGTGTGTGTGTGTGTGTGTGTGTGTGTGTGTGTGTGTGTGTGTGTGTGTGTGCAATTTTACCCTCATTGGTCGGCAATGGTATTATGGGAGAAATTTGTTTACAACAATCCCTCAAGTGATCATTGGAAACAGCTTTAATCCGAGAGCTAGAAAGTGATAGCTCTACTGCTGATCCAGCAACCCATTTCAGAATATCTGGAGAGTCAAGCCAATTCAGAGGATACTTTCACAAACAATAAGCCCCGCATGTAAGCATTACTGATATCATTTGGATAAGGGCACTGCAACACACTTCCAGATTTGGAAATGTTAAATTTTATTTAAAAATAAGGTTATTGTTATATTGTTATAGTCAGATACATCTCACCCATGGCCACTTCCTTAATTACACTCGCTTGTTCATTCGTAAACATGAAAATTCTCGACGTTGATTCGTTGTTACCTTCATGCACTCGTGACGAAATAAGCGCAAAAATTGACGTTGCCAAACCGCCCGTTAGATATGCAACCTTCACAGCTACGTGGTGAACGCATCTGAAACTATGTGGCAGCCTTTCACGCACACATGCGCATTGTCTTCGTTTGCTGCTTCTTACAAGCAAATGGCCGTTTTCTACATGCACTGGTCTTCTTTTTCTCTCCACACTGCCAATATCAAATCCCAAATCTGGATCAACAATGAAAGGATCATCAACTATTAGAACAAACACTTCTGAGCCTGTTTCTCGCAAACCGTTGGCTACACACGCAAACCTACAGAGTCGTCGTGTAGGGAAACTTTCCCTACATGATGATGGTATTGGTTTGCGTGGGTGGCCTACGCTTTGCGAGGAGATGAGCTCAGAAGTGTTTGTTTACAAATGTTGATAGGCCCTTTTCTATTGATGCTCCAGAAATGGGACAAGCATATGAGAATTTCATAATTTGAATGAAGAATACACACAAATACACTCAGTAGCAAAAAAAAAGCCGAGTAAAATTTTGCTTCCAAAATACGCGTTGTTCAACCTTCTGTAACTTTGTCAATTATCAATATTTGTTTGTTATCAGCTTTGTTTCTGCACCGATAGTTCAGCATGGTAAATATCGGATGAAAGCGAGAAATACTCATGTTAGAGCGTCAACTTTGACGTCAGCTGTAGTCCAAACCACTGTATGAAAACAGTTCAAATTTTGTCCACATTAATCTCTGTATTGTTATAAGTCATGGAGGAATTTTTAATATCCTACCTAAATTTTTCACAGAAATACGGATTTTTGAAATTGGTATGTCAAAATTGACTTTTTTCACTTATGTTATGATAACTTCAAATTTATAAACTTCTTCAACATAAAATTTTGGTCACATAAGGTGTATACATTAGTTATAATGTTGTCAAAATTTCAGACAAATATATTGATAATTGACAAAGTTACAGAAGGTTGAACAACGTGTATTTTGGAAGCAAAATTTTGCTCGGTTGGGTTTTTTTTTTTTTGCTACTGAGTGTATACATTGACCAATTTTATTTCAATATCACGATCAGATCCATCTAAACTCAGACCTGTCGTGAATTAAACAAAACGAGAAATATTTTTTCTGCACTTCACCTCGCGCACAGTGAACTGAATGAGATTTCAGCTCTGGTTCATAACGACTGAAAGAAGGTTAAGAACTTAAAAACTCGAGCACAACCCCGGTATCCATTGACTCAAAAAAAGCTTGTTAGCTTGATTCTCTCCAGTCCGGGATACAATAATATTCTTGATATATTTCGGCCACTTGTAAGCTGAACTGCAAACTGTGAAAAGAATATCTACCGAATATTGATTTTCCCGATGTTTTTTTTTTTTTTTTTTTGAGAGTTGCTGTAGTGGATTATTCATTTCAAGAAATTGTTCAAGCTTCCAGCTCTGGCACTACGTCAAAAGTTTAAAGTTGTCATGGAAACATTTTGGTGTTTGGACTGAAGTAGACTTTTGAATGATCGAAAATGTTCATGCTTTTGCAAACCATGATCCTTTTTTTTTCGTCGACCTATTTCCTCACATGGTGACAATCTTCAACGCCAGGGAGACGACTCCACCACCCCCTACCTATCGACTCATGACTATGAACCGGGACCAACGGCTCTACTTCCCTTCTGAAGAAAGACGTGACCAAGATTGTTTCGCCTCAGAAAAACCACCGACGTTGACTGGGATTGAACCCAGTCTGAGGTGCCAAGTAGCAGTCACGCTAACCACTTCCAATGACATCTAAAGGGTGTATTCGATAAAAATGGCACTACATATATACTCATCAAAATTAAACTGATTATCGGATTTTCTTGAAATTTTCAGGGAATGAAGAACTACTAATGAGTTTTGATTTACAACATTTGTTTTATTCAATTTCGTCTCCCATCCCGAATGCCCGCACCTTCCTTTTCACTCCACCCATCAAATTTTGTACAACCGATTTTCCCAGTGTTTTTGTTGTTTTTACCCAAATTTTCTTCAATTCTAGCTCTGTTTTTATAGTTTTGGGATGTTTGCGAAGTTCCGTTTTCATAATTGCCCAGAATTTTTCAATTGGACGAAGTTCCGGTGAATTTGGTGGGTTCATATCCTTTGGCACAAAATTGACTCCGTTGGCTCGGTACTACTCCAATACGTTTCGAGCGTAGTGGCAGGATGCTAGATCAGGCCAAAACAGAGTTGATCCTTTGTGCTTCTTAATGAATGGCAAGAGACGCTTCTTAAGGCAGTCTTCCGTGTGAATCGCACCGTTTATTGTTCCGGAAGTGATGAAGGGAGCACTTATTTCACCACATCCGCAAATAGCTTGCCAGATTAGAAACTTGTTTGCAAATTTCGATAGTTTCTTCTTTCGAACATCCTCCAGAACATCGAACTTCGACTTGGCAACGAAATATTCTTGCCCAGGAAGTTGACGGAAGTCGACAATAAGCCGACCCAATTTTGATACCCAATCCAGTTTTGAACGAATTCGCTTTTGATTTTTCAACCAATCCCAGTCTACCGATGATGAAAACTTGACTCTATATTTCTACTCGATGGTGAAGTCTCAGCGTTTGAAAGTTTGTGTGGCAAAAATTCAAGTACCTCAGTTAAATTCACTATAAATGATCTATGTTATCGGGAGGAAATGCTTTTGCTCAATAAATGGCATTTGTATCATGATTATTTCCACAATTTAGCATTTAAAGACTGTATTCGATGAAATTTGGACACACGCAATTGTTCGTACCTGCGTGTGGGTAAAAATTATTGAAATTTTAACTGAATGTTTTTCATTGTGTTGTGTCAATTGTGTAATGAGTTTCGTGAAAATCGGTCGAGTGATTTCAGTGATGACTTCGAATGAAGAAATAGTGCGCCAACAAATTTTGGGCACTCACTTCTAAAACCCAAACGCTTCTCATCGATGGATCGGAAAACAGCTCGAAATCGCACAATCAACCGTATCTCATGTGATCAAACCATTCAAGGACCGTAAGACAACCAAGCGGAAAAATGGTAGAAGCAAAAAACGTGGCACATCAAATCCGGAGAAGGCCAGGATGGTATTGAACCAATTTAAGCGTTATCCCAACATTTCGATCAGGGATGTTGCTAAAAAGGCGAAAGTTTCAGTTTGCTTTGTGCAGAAAACAATAAACCGTTTTGGATTACATGTGTACAAGGTCCAGAAGGCACCGAACCGGAGCGATAAACAGAACTCGGTGGCCAAAACTCGTGCAAGAAAACTGTACAGGGAGTGGCTCACAAAACCGTTCTGCATTGTGATGGACAATGAGACCTACATTAAAGCCGACACCAAACAAATGCCAGGACAGGAACACTACGTCGCCACCTCTAAGTTGACCGTTCCGGAGAGTGTACGGAAGAAGAAACTGTCGAAATTCAACAAAAAATTCTTGTCTGGCAAGCGATCTGCGAACTTGGCAAAATGAGTCAGCCCTTCATCAGATCTGGGACCGTCAACGGACAAATCTACAAGGACGAATGCCTCCAAAAACGACTTCTACCCTTCTTGAGATCTCACGATGGCCCAACACTGTTTTGGCCGGATTTGGCATCTTGCCACTACGCCCCGCCCGTCTTAGACTGGTACAAAGATAATAATGTAGTTTTTGTACCAAAAGACGTCAACACTCCAAACACTCCGGAACTTCGCCCAATTGAAAAATTTTGGGCAATCATGAAGGCAAAGCTCGTTAAAACTCCAAAACTGATAGAAAATGAACTTGAACTAAAGAAAGTGTGGTTAAAAGTAAGTAAGCAAGTCGGTCCTATCATTGCCCAAAATTTGATGAAAGGGGTCAAGGCAAAGGTGCGGGCATTTGGGTTGGGAGAAGAGGTTCAATAAACCAATAGTGTCAAAGGTGAACAATTTAGTAGTATTTTATTTCCAGAAAGTTTGAAAAGAATCAGGCTCAAGGAAAAATTTTGGTGACCTATTTTGAATGTCCGAATATCATCGAATACAGTCTTTATAATAATCGTTTGAACCGTTTTTTTTTAATTTGAACCTGAAAGACCCGCCAATAGAAAGTTCAATAGTGTTAGGTCATCACTCGTCGGCTCAGCGATGTTTACATTATTTTTGCTTCCATTACAAGCAAGCAGTGCGTTGCCCCAGACCTTATATAAACGTCATTGAACCACTGCACCACCGATGCCGATAACCATGATTCTGTCACTGTAATTTAATCATTTCATTGTTCGGTTGTGTTCTTGCAATCTTAGATCGAATGCGTTTGACAATACTTTTAGATTCTTTCAATTATTCAACATCCCAGTGATTTCTCGTTGAAGTGTTGAGGATTTCTCGGCTTTCTTAAAAACGAGTATCACGTCAACCCGTTCCTTCCCATTCCCTACTTGACCAGCATTATGGGTCACCAGATTTTACATATTGGGGATGTATGTTAGTCCTAAGCATCATCTGTTAGTTCTTTGTGCAAATACAGTTGATCTGGCAATAACGGAGTAGCATCCGTTGGGGATTCAATCGTGCTCATGCTCATGCTCAGTTTTGAAAGCCTTCAGTTTTTCTGGAAAATCTAGGATATTCCATCCTGAATATTTTAATAGAAATTCGTGGAAATGCTAGTCAGTCCACACAACAATTGGGACCACCACTGAACTTTTGCAAATTACGTGGAGATTATGGGAAAATTGTAGTATCTGAAATTTTCGAAGCGTTTCTGTAAAATTGGTAAATATTCTGGAAAGTCTGAACATTTTAAATCTTGGATTTACTAGCTAACGTGTATCATCATATGGTGTTCCGTACATGGGAACAATTTATGTCCATTTGAATTAAGTATATGAATGTGTGATTCCAATCATCTGAATGATGCATTTTGTGCATTTTTGCAACTTTTATCTTATTATCAAACAATTAACATCGAGGTATAAAAAACGCCATTTATGAAACAAAGTGTGAAATATTTTAAACATATCAAAGTTAAGAAAATTCAAAACATTACATGAAAAAATTGTTTTTTTTTGTGTGCAAATAATGTGTAACATGAATTATCATTAAATATACCTATATGAAGTTTGTGGCCTTAATAAACAAAGCTAGATTTAAATTTAACGCGAATTTTTATTTCGACGACAGATTTTCATCGTGAAGGATGTATGAAACGATGTTTGAACTTATAAAAGCTGATGTGGAAGGAAATGTTCGCTCATCACCATGAGACACCAAGAGTGAACATTAATACTTGAAAGTTCCGTCAGCTAAATATTATTGTTCCCTCTTGGTGCCTCATGGTGATGAGCGAACATCTCCTTCTACATCATAATCATTACTCCACGCACGGATAATACATAACATAACAATTAAAGTATGTTATAAGAGCTATAAAGAATTCAAACGTGACATTTTTGAGATATTGATTTTCAAAACGGATTTGAACGGACTGAGAACATTTTTGAAGCAAATGGGGAATTTTGGAAACCCATCACATTTATAACATGTTAGATGAACTTTCAGATAGTCCATAGAATCAAAACTTTGCATCAAGCTTTAAAGTTATTTGAAGACCTAGAAAATCAATCCTTTTGGTTTTACGATATAGTGACAATTGACGGAAATAGATCCGCTGATGGAACAACGCTCTACATTATTCAAGATATAATAAGCACCAATATCATTACCTTTCTCAGCATATACAAATGTCAAGCGAAAAACCATGCATCAAATAAGACCAGTACGTAATTCGTCTAGCCACAAAAAATGCAATCACTCTTTGATCAACTCCATCCATACTCCGAACACGATCCCATCAGACCAATCGAAAGGTGTCAGTAATTTATGCCCGCATCACTTCGGACAGCTTTCATGGATTAAGTGTGTCATTTTGGGGAGGGGAACTATAACAACAGCTGATGTGGGTGTTCGCACAGCTCCAACAATCTTTTGTGGGTTTATTTTTTGCGCCACGGCAAAACCACAACTGAACGAACCACAACCGCCTACGTCAACCGATCAGAATAGCATTTAGAGACAAGAAGACCTCAAATGGAACACACACAAAAAAAAGGCCCCGATGGCAGCCGCTCGCGCCACATGCTGAATTTGGAAAAACAAGTGGAAACCGAGAGAACCATGCCGGAGCAATTTCATCACAAACCGAGCCACTGTCGGTATCAGTTGGAAAAACCATAAACCGCAATTGTCACTTCCGTTTGGTCTGACGTTAGTTGTGCGAATGCGAACAGTAGGATTCACGAGGCAGCATTCGAAAACAAGGAAAAAATGCGCCGCTGGGAGAAAGATGGAGTACCCTCTCATGACGAGGAAATTAATTAAAACTGAATGATGCAAAATCTGCTTTAAAAACAATAAAACCACTCCTGGGGTAAGCAATCGCATTTGACCTGTTTCTGGAAAACAACCGTTTACGTTGAAATTGAATGCTGAATCTCAATCTTTCCAGCAATTGCAGCGCTCAAACAATCAATAAGAAGCAACTGCAAACAGAACTCGGCAACTAGTTATTGCAAACTCTTTTGCAGCAAAGTAAGCAGATTTCGAAATGCATTCAATCGAAAATGAACCCATATTGGGCTCCAAGGAAACGATCGTTCGCTCGGCAATATTGTTTTGGAACCGATAAAACTCCAACTTCATTTCGAAAGTTTTTAATTGAATTTCTCTCCAGGACGAGACTGAGCTGGGATGGATGACCCTCCTAGTTGGAGGTTTGCTTTCCAATTCGAAACTGCCAGTGCCTTGAGCTGCCGTCTGAGTAGTTAGCCCGACGCGCTCATTGACGCAGTCTATCTATCTGTCTATGCTCTCTTTCCGCGCGCTCTAACTACACCGGATAAATCCGTCAAGGCGAGTATTTTGTGAGGATTTCATTAAAAGTTTACCGGAGAAATTTGTTTTAAATACAATTACTAGGGCCGGGGCCAATGAATGAGGTTTTGGGTTCAGCTGCCAATATAAATGAAAGCAGACCCACTAATTAAGGATCCTAGCGGGTATGGCCTAAATGAAGAAGTAAGATGAACACACATTTGATGTTGTGATTAGAGTTTGTCAAAGTAAGTACTATATAGTGCCTACCTGTTATTGATAAGGGGATTCGAAAAGTTTTGTTTTATTCGATTGTGTGAAACTTGTTTGATTGTTATTTTGATTACGGTTCTAGTTGTGATTACTCGTCGCCTCCGTAATTCGTGCCTTCATAGAACTAACTTGGATGTGAGTAAATGTGGTTCAAACTGTAGATAGAGCTCCACTCTACTTATTAGACTTCAAATGCCTTTATGTGCTGTCTAACATCATTTGAGATCTTTTGTTTGCAAACTCCTACTGCAGTTTTGACATTTATTAAGGAGTAACTGTTGGAAACGATTTTTACTGTTCTCATTCTTATAGCGCTTCTGTGAACAATATAATGAGTGAACCTGGTAGATTGAACGTGGTTGAGAATTTAAAAGTAATAATCCTTATTTATTCAGCGTTTGTGGAATATTTTGGGAACTGGTTAACAATTTCCATTACTACAATAGATCAAATTACTGGTCGCAGTGGTTTATGTCCCGAACAGAGGAAAAAAAAATTCCATGAACATTCAGTTATATTCAATAAGACCAGTGTACCTTTCATTTTGCGGGTCATGAATTAGTTCAGTCGGTAAAGGCGCGCCTTCAAAGCAACACCATGCTGGAGATGGCTGGGTTCGATTCTCGGTCTGGTCTATGAATTTTTCGTTGTAGAAAATTTCTCGACTCCCTGGGCAATAGCGTATAAGGCTTGCTTCATTTAGAATTGGAACAAACTTTTGCTTATATTGTGGCGCTCCTGGTGGACGGATTTGGCGCCCACGTGTCGGGAATTTTGTCAGCTTTACGTATGTATTTTTGACATTCCGAAAATCGACTGTACTTTGTAAACAATCAACATGGAAGCCGAAAGAAGGGAAAATAATGTGCACAGTTATTTGGAAAATCCATTGTGGTCTGCATCTAGGCTAGCTAAATGGCCCAGAAATACCGTATAACGCGTTATCAAACGGTTAAAGGAAACATTGACGCCGATTCGGAAGCCTCAAGCCAATCGTCGGAGTGGAACTGTCGACCGGAAACTGCGTGGTAAGATTTTGAAGACGATTAAGAGGAATCCCAATCTGTCGGACCGTGATTTGGCCAGAAAATTCGATGCTGCCCATAGTACCGTGAGGAGAACTCGACTCCGGGAAGGAATCAAGTCGTATTGAGCTAGCAAACAGCCAAATCGGACCATAAAACAGAATAGTGTGGCCAAAATCCGTGCTCGGAAGCTATACGACCAGGTGCTGACCAAGTTCGACGGGTGTCTTCTGATGGACGATGAAACCTATGTCAAGGCTGACTTCGGGCAAATCCCAGGTCAAAAAATTTACTTGGCAACGGCTCGGGGGGTTGTTCCAGCCAAATTGAAATTTGTTTTTGCCGACAAATTTGCACGAAAATTCATGATTTGGAAGAGCATTTGCAGCTGTGGCAAAAAAACGAAAGTTTTCGTTACAAATAATACAATGACGTCGGAACTATACCAAAAAGAGTGTATCCAAAAACGAATTTTGCCGTTCATTCGATCCCACGACCATCCCGTAATGTTTTGGCCAGATTTGGCAAGCTGTCATTACAGCAAAGTCTTTCAAGAATGGTATGCAGAGAAAGGGGTCCAGGTTGTTCCGAAAAACCTTAACCCACCCAACTGCCCCCAGTTCCGCCCTATTGAGAAATACCGGGCAAACATGAAGAGGAGACTCAAGGCAAAGGAAAAGGTTGTCAAAGACATCAATCAGATGAAGACCTGGTGGAATAAGATAGCTAAAACGATGGACGAAGAAGGTGTGCGCCGCCTAATGAGCCGTGTTACAGGAAAAATTCGAAAATTCCTTCGAAACCGTGACGAATAATTTTATCCGTATTTTTTCTTATAAGTATGAAGAAAACGATATATATGTATAAAAAAAGATCTTGAATTCAATAATAAACAACTGAAATACAGGCATTTGTTTTTGTTCCAATTCTATCTGAAGCAAGCTTTAATTGTACTTTGCCACTACTACTAATTCAAAAATGGAACCTGGTGTCGAAAGCTCTCAATTAATAACTGTGGAAGTGTATTTAGTAGAATACTAAGTTGAGAGCAATCAATAAGCAAACGGTGAAAGCAAAATAAGCTAATTCAAAGCAATAAGCTTGAATGAAACGCTAAGAAAGAAGAAGTTAAAACCACAAAAACCACGTAACCAGGATTTCAAATAGGGTGAGGCAAGATTTTTTTAGAGAGAGAGAGAGAGAGAATGAGAGAGAATGACAGAAAGAGAGAGAGAGAGAGAGAGAGATTTACACCGTCTTCAACCAGCGCTGCAGCGGTTGCACACACTGAACACATCCCAAGTAACACAGTATGATTATAATTAGTTGTAGAAACTTGATTACAACTTAGCAAGTCATATTCATGTTATCTCAACCGAATGGCAACAAGTGTGGTACTAGGGATAACATTATGCAACGGACAACACAACGCTCGGTGGACCACACAACAAACACAAAATCGTATATGATAGCGGATATAAGTACAAAGTGGAGGCGCTATACGTACATGCGTCCATTTTACTGCATGAAAGATGTAAGTATATCGCCTCCATGTTGCACTCTTATTCGCTGTCATATACGATCCTGTGTTTGCTGGGCAGTAGAGTAGGAACATATTCAAGTTCCCCCGGCGTGAGCCCTCACTTTGTGACAATCCGCCTGAATGACGGGTGGATTATCTTCTCTACGATTACTCAAAGTACTTTACAATACCCGTCAAATTTTGGAAACAAGTTTCACAATTCTAAGCTTGTTCTGGATTTGAAAAAGAAGAAAAGGATTTTTCAAACCTCATGTTTTCCAAATGTATCAAAATCGCACCGCATTAAAAAGCAACCATGTTCAAATCTTACGAGTACTTTCATGTGTCGAAAGTTTTACTTCACAGTCGTGTTGAATATTTGTATATGATAACCACAGTTTGTACTAAAAATGAACTTTTCCTCCACAACAATCTCACCCACACTGAACATTAAATTTCGTTTTTATAACGAAATCGAAGGTAGGACTAACAAATCTATTTGTTGTATTCGTTGTAAGTCGATTTGTACTGCTCAAGCAGCTACCTTCATACTCAATGCCACACGCCTAACTGTCTAAAACACGAAACATTTATTGACACTGAAAGAACATTCATGCATTGCACGAAAAACAATATAAACTTCTACGAATATTTTGTTATCAATAAAAAAAACAGAATCGTCTCCCTGGTGGTTGCATGATTGACTGACAGATCTTCTTTATCGACTCAGTATGTAATAGAAAAAATAAATAAAAATAAATCAATGTTTCCAGCCCACCCAACCAGCAATACCAATATGTATAAGTAGGATTGAAGAGAAGCAGCAATTGGTTGATCTTCAGAAAATTTATTTTGTGCACTGTACAAAGAGGTGTAATGATAGCATTTCACTAGATGACCAACATTAAGAATGCTTAATACAATTTACGAAACATTCGTTCTATGTTCAAAATTCATGATTACGAAGCGAGTGAAAGCTTATTTACGAAAATAAATTTACAGTGTATATATTGACAAAACAACACCGCAAAAACACCGTTTTTCTCTCATAGAAACAGAAATAGCAAATCTAGTTTTCCGGTCCGCCTCTAGGCTTCTTACTATAAAGTACTAAGTGGCTCTTCACAGATTGTCTGTCAATATCCAAAATTTGGATGACGTCTATATTGAGTTATCTCAAATAAATTAATCATCAATCGACATCAATAGAAGCATAAACTTGCAAAAAAGCACGAAATGCATCTACGCACTCTTACTTTAACCAAATCACTCAATCATAATTTTAAATGGATTTGCATAGATTGTTCATAAAACAGTTATAGAAGCACATAGAAGCTTCTTCTAAAGGATTGATACAGTTGAAAAAAATGAAAATTTACGAAAAAAAAGTTTGCTTCGAGCATTGGCTGTGAAAGGTTGTGTCGATGCTTAATTACGCACTATTTTGTTATCGGCCATGGTGCGTTTCGTATTGTTTCGGTTATCTATAATTCGGCGATGTGGGTGCCAAGTGCGCACAGAAAAATAAACAACAAAAGAGCTTCCTGGTGGGATGTGGGGGTTCGCCGGGCTGGTGGTCCGGTGGTGCCCTAGTAGCACACATGTTGTCATTAAGTTGAGAAGACATAAATGTGCCTTTGTATGTCATAATCAAGTTGCTGCAACTAATTATAATCATGGTGTGCTACTTGGGTGGGGATCACAATTAATTGTGATTCATAATATTGGTTTGCCATGCTCACCGTACCACCATATCCTGGAGCAAGTAAACCACTATTCCATTTTGAGATTGGCAATAGCAAATAGGTCCAAATCAGAAATAAGTTATAATACTGAAAAAAATAGAGGTGGGTTATATCAAGGATATAACCCCCAAGTTTTACGTAGGATCTCGTTGTTGTATCCCTTTAAATGAAAGTTCATTTCTTTATTTATCCTGCATTCGGGTGAGAGGGCGCTGGTTGTTGCTTTAGTTTGAGATCACCAGTTTCATTCACATTGAGGATGTGTGCTAGTCTCAAGCATCATCTGTTGGTTCTCTGTGTAGTAACAACTGATCTGGTAGCAACGGAGTAGCTGCCTCGGGTGGTCAATCATGTTTATTATCTTACACAAGCTCATAGCAACAGATCAAATCTTTGAATTGGATGACTAGCATGCTGGCTTGTCTCTGAAATTCGAATATGAGTCGTTTCATCTCACCCGTAAAATATCATTGCATTTGCTCCATTAAAATATCTTGGATACGGAAACAATATTTTAAAATACTGAATTAATCTGTAAGATATGATTAACATAAATTCTCAATAATACGCCACTACCCTACCGTAAAACGAGAAAACATTGATCAGCCGGGTAACATTGACCGGTTTGGCCAGAGGGTAAGTCACTCGGCCACCATTTAGTACCACCCTCAAAAACACACTCTGACACACTTCAAACATTCTCACCACCTTCTGAAAGAAAAATTTATTTCTGGCACCACTTACAAGAATTATATGTTGTTTTCTCACTGTTTTATTTCCCCTCGCTTGCAGTGATGTGATTCAGATGATGCGTTAGTGTTCGTAGAATAAACGTCAATTAATCCATGGTTGCCAAATAGCATGAATTTTCAACTGTAGTATTGCCAGATATGTTGAAACTCAGAAACACCTTCCGGCACACTAAAATACAAACACAACCTGGCAAAGTGACTAACCCCCTGGGTTTGGCCCATATCACGAATAGTTCAAATAAACATTTTTCGGTAGGGGTGGCAACGGTCGCCCTCTGCCCCCCTCTGGCAACGCCTATGTAAAACCGGTGAGTGAGTTTTTACTCTATTCAATATTCTCTCTCTCTATTGTGATCATGGCAACCCTATTCTATTACTTGCGCCTTACAGTATGCACCATATCACGGGTCTTATTTGAATAAGGCCTATCTGACGTTTGTTACTACGGGTACGATCGTCAATATTGTTTACAAATAACGAATCTTTTGCTAGAAATTAGAAGAAAAATTAGTATTCTCCATTTAATTCCAACTACCTTTGCTTATCTTCGACAGATACGCGTATTTCGTAATAGACATCATAAGGACTTCTGGTCGTAATAGATGTTAGCTACAGGAAAATGACAGCCCCTATGTCCCTGATTCTCATCAATTGTACACAACGGAATAGGGTAAGGCAACGAGTGAGCGGAAAAAAACATTCAGTTATCTTATGCAACGGTGAATCAAACCTGTGCACTATGGTACTAATGGACAAATATCGCGACAAAATTATTAATTTTTAACACAATTTTATTAATTTTAAATACGAAATTATTAATTCTTAGCACATCATGTCTTCGGAAGATTTAGTTTAAAAAATATGATCTATTTTTTGTTTGGGTGGTGACTAGGATGGTCATTTTATGTTCATAATAAAAGAGGATTTAATGTATTGAAACTTTGATGGAGTTATTTAACTTCTATCTTATCTGCGCATCGTTTTATAGAGTATTTTTAACTTTTCTTATTTTCTACATTTTTTTATTTCAATTTTTCAAGTTCATTTTGAATTTTCAAATTTTGAAGAGAGGATTTTAAGGGCATAGCATGATGCACATTTAAGAAATATTTGCTAGTTATTGTATACAAAAAAGTTGTAGAGAATAAATTGTAAAAAAAATACGTTTCTTGCAATAAATTTTACTTCTCTAAACACGAAATACGTGAACTAGAAGTAAAAACTTCCATTTACTAGATCTATGCAGAATTGTTTGTCCTTTTTGTTCCCTTCAGGAGAAAAACTTATTTTAAAATTAGTAGTTTCTTGGTTTTTTCTGCATAATTCTCGATAAGCAACATCAACCCCCTTGCGCTGAACTGGCCGGCTTGACGTGCCGCAAGGGCTCAGTAGGGATTCCAGGACCCGAAGCTAAGAGTCAGTTCCATTGTGGTTATATCACATCAATTATTTTTTCTACTATAGCAGCAGCACATCGATATTGTAGTTATACTATTCTTTGTAATTTCAGGTCATCCAAGGAACTCCTTAGTATTTTGAAATAATTTAAAATCTATTTTGTTATTTCGATGGTTATGATAATTTATCTAAGGTTAGTAGTGCATGAGCGAGCCAGTCCACAATTGCAGCAGGATCACAATCTGTAGATATGTGAATACAATTAAATTTGGTATTATCATTTTATACTATAACATCCCTTCGCTATATTATCTATATTCTATGCCATTTTCACTGAAAAAAGATGTAGGAAGCATTATGTACGACAAATTCTACTCAAAATAGCATTTCCCTTATTCACCAAAACTATATAATTTATAATCATTGCTTTCCTGTTTCCCATTATCATTTATAGATCCAGACCAATAAGAGTTATCGGACTTTTTTTTGTCTGGTTTTACTTAATCTACGTTTTTGGCGTTAGTCATGTTTATATAAAATTTATTTCTCCTACTTGTTTGCTGTTTTCAGCTTTTCCAAGACTATTAAGATAATAAAACATATCTAATCTTTTTTTTCAGTACAAACCAGTGGATAACAGATATATATTATACTTACGCTTATTATGTTATTTGACTATAACTGTGAAAACAAATTCTTAATAGAAATTAATTTTATCGAAGCTGCAACAGCGGAAATCTTTCGATGACCAGCTAAGTTACGGATGTATATATTCTACTATAGTTTACTGGCTTGCTCGTATTTTTATTTTACATTATAAGGTCAAATTTTTATTTTATGTTATGATATAAAATGATATGAAATTATTGCATTTAAATTCATTTGATACAAATTGCTATAGTACCTGTGAGACTCACTACAAAAAGTTTTTGTGATTCAAGGAAACGGAACAGCACTTCGAAATTTTTGGTTTACTATTCTTCATATGCTATATAATGTCTGATCATCCATGGATATTACAGGTATTGTAAAATATGATTGAATCAATTTGTTTTCTCATAGCTATTATATTGTCTTAACTTCCAGGTTTATAGATGGAATTGTTACTATCATTCTTACATTCACTTACCATATTATGTATCATTATAATATTCTTTCACTATATTTTTTATCATTATAATCTTTATTCACTATATATTATATATTACTACATGACATTGAATATATATTGGGAATGGAGGGAGCATCAGGGTATCATTCAAGCTGGAATTGGACAATGGAGTGGTATGACAACCGGCGTCTAGGAGGGAATAAACAGTATCATTTTCTTATCCTACCGATTTGATTGTGATGCTGTGAATTCTACTCCAACAGTTTCAGTGAGATTGACGCGCCCTTCTTAACAAGCCATCCCGTAGAAAGCTTAATGAGTATTGCGAATTGGGTTATTCGATTTGTTGGATCGTATCGTTGGAAGGAGAATCTTATGTTCCCGCGGGTTTCGCGTAAGTGTCTCTGCTTACGGGTCCGCCCCACCGTTTTTGGCCCTTCATACAGCGTTACTGTGAATGCAACCCGGTAACTCAATTTGATCTTGCTATTGTGGAGCTGCATACATGACAAGGTCGTAGAAGGGATGGTGGCTGCCTTACATACATACATACAATTCTCGATAAGCAACATCAACCATTTTCATCAAAGTGCTTAACAACGTGACCTATTTTATGATTTTTTTATGTAACATATCCTAATTAATTAACAAATATTTATTTCACAGACAAACAGACATAACACATTGAATAATATGCACTTAAAATCATCGTCACTAACACCTGCGCCATCTGTTGACTACACTGTAATGAGTAATAAACAGATGGCGTTAGTTTACTAACGACAAACGTAAGGGAATTGATTATGTGAGCTACCTGTGGCAATACTACCAACTAAGAACGTTTGAATTGACCGTTTAATGTCTAATCGATGATGAAACAGCAAATTTTTATATATGTTTATCTGTGTTAACATATTTAAAAATATGTATACTTGCATTTATTTATTTTGACGCGGCGCCCAGCTTACTGGCGGAATGAGCAACTCAGCATTCTTCGCGCTATTTGTCTCAGAGCCAGTAGACGTGTCCAGAGAGCTAAAACCACAGACACGGACAGAGAGGTGCATAGGGTGCTGTTTCGAGCAGCCAGGACGAGAGTCTTTTTCTAAAGACTCAAACTTTCCATCTTATCAGAATCACAAAGATAGAACCAGTTGAAAATGCTCAATGTTCCATGCTCCCAAGCACCTCATAGCGGTGAAATTTCAAACAAAACGGTCCATCTTTCAAATCCCATTGAGCTTTTGAACAACTTTGCTGGTGGAACCATCTTGCTCGAAATCTGGTAAAACAATTTACCGCATAAAAAAAAAAAAAAAAATGAAGAAGTGTAATTTTATTTATTGTGCATTTGCGCGGGAGATCAAAAAAAAAAAAAAAAAAAAAATTTTGCGCGCGCGCGCGGCGTGAAGAAGAAGATGGCGTGAAGAAGCGGGGGGGGGGCCATCCTCTTTCCGTATTCGCTCTGTCCCTCTAAAAAATCATAAATGATACTAACACAAACGAACAGATATGCCTATCTGTCGAAGACATCTTCTCCGATGAATATTAATTTTAGGAATTGATCAAATGGTAATTTGAGAATTATACAATCGTTTCATAACAAACTCAAAAGTGTTTTCAAAATGTGAAATCGTTGTTTACGATTCAATGATGCAGCAAATTCGAAAATAAATGTCTATTTCGTATCAATGTGACAAATGACGGAATGCC
Source organism: Aedes japonicus (assembly GCA_034211315.2). NCBI lineage: Eukaryota > Metazoa > Arthropoda > Insecta > Diptera > Culicidae > Aedes > Aedes japonicus. The sequence continues at coordinate 62,754 of JASCZW010004860.1, forward strand.
TAAATATTTGTAAATTATTATAATAGTAATCTCTCTATGTTCTATATTTATTAGTCGGCTTTATTATATAATTTGTATTAGAATTTGAATTAAATTTAGGTATGTAATGTTGAATTCATGAAATCAATGAATCAATGAAAATTGCTAATAACTGCACTCTGTCGTAATCCTTAACTACTTGATGT